>CAUYQG010155448.1:0-66812 GCA_963574415.1 Tarsius wallacei
TCCTTCCTAATTTCTTCTTGGCTCTCCTCTATTCTCTTTAATCTCTCCATTATTGTCTTGATATCTAGAGTTGTAGTTTGAAACCAGTCATTTTGGGGGCTCTTCATTGTTTGCATTCCGAAGTCAGTTTTCTCAGTGTCTACCTTCCCAGGGTTCTGGGAGAGACCTATATTCTTCTTTTGGTTTTTCTTCGTGTGTGTAGATTTCTCTCTCTCTCATCCTTTCCTTCCCCTTCTTTAATTCTGTTTTTCAGGGAGGGTGGGGTTGCTTTTGCTTCACTTGTGCAATCCCCTGTTCTTCCTTATGAGAGTTATCTGGCTGCATCCACCTGTCGGTGTATGAGCCCAATAGAGCCTATTTCCCACCGTCTTACACTCTTTCTGTGCAGCAGAATGTAGGTTTGGTACCTGGAACAAAAGGAGGGGCAAAAGAACGAAGTAATGGAGGAAGGTGGGGTCAGTAGGAAGTTAGAAAGAGAGAAGAGTGAAAGAGAGGACAGCCATACATACTAAGAGGTGAAAAAGAGACACAAGGCCAGAGAGAAGTGAGCAAAGACAATTCCCTAAAGAGTACTTGTAGCTATACTAAGGCAAACCAAAAAAAAAAAGAAAAAAAAAAATCATGTCTTCTGGGGTCTTTCCTGAGTGTCTGAAATCTGTTCATCTCTGCTCTTTAGCCTCTCCCCTTACTTTCAATGCGGAGAGCTCCATTTACTGAGTCTTGGGTTTCTTTTTTTTGAGCTGTAATCTGAGACGGCTGTTACTTAGTTCCCAGGGGAGTGGCTTTGTCTTCTGTTTAGTGATGTTTCCTTGGGAACTGAGGTGGAGCCTGCTTGTAGGTGGGCAGGGCAACACACGTCTCTGCCTGGAGGAATGGCCAACATGATAGTTTCACCCTCGTGGATCCTTCCTCTCTGCTCTTTGAGTCCGAGGCGCACCGCTGGTGCTCTATCCCGTGTTAGAGCTCTGCTCCCAAGCTATGGCAAAAGTGGTCCTGGACTGTTCCCAGCGTATTTCAGTCAGAGATGGGATCAGCTTCTCTGTTGGGCGAGTAGCCAGAGCCTCCCTGGTGATTGGAGGCTGGGTCTGGGTATATTATAACCAGGGAGGGAGCTGAGACCCGAGATTTCCTACCAGCGGGGGAACAACCAGGGACGCAATAGCCGGCCCTGCGTGGGACCGAGGGACCCTGGGCCTCAGACCGTGCATCTGGCTGTGGATGAGTGGGTGGGGGAGGGGAAGCAAGAGTCTTTTTGGGGAACTCACATTCAGAGAATCTCACAGTTCCGCCTGTGTCATCACCATCTTGACCGGAAAGCCTCTATTTTTAATATTTATAGAACCTGATCTATGTTATTTAATTTCCTCTGATTACTTTGAACTTAATTTATTCTTTTTAAAAATATTTACTTTTTTATTTTATTTTATTTTTAGAGATAGGGTCTCACTTTGTTTCCCAGGCTGGAGTTTTATGGTGTGATCATAATTCTCTACAGCCTCGAACTCTTGTGCTCAAGTAATCCCCCCACCTGTGGAATAGCTGGGACTACAGGCGTGTGCCACCATGCCTGGCTAATATTTTAATTTTTTGTAGAGACGAGGTCATGTTATGTTGCCCAGGCTGGTCTTCAACTCTTGGTCTCAAGTGATCCTCCTACCAGGGCTAATTTTCTCTTATTATTTTGGTTTCTTAAGGTGATTTGAAAGACTTCTTTCTTCTTTGTGTTATAAATTTTCCCCTAAGAACTATTTAGCTGAACCCCACAAATGTTGATATAAGTAGCTTCATTTTCCTTTGCTTCATACCAAATGAAATTTCTAATTTTCCTTTTGATTTCTTCTTTGAACCAAAAGCTATTAAGAAATATATTCTTTAGTTGAAGATTTTTTGGAAATCTTTCTGTTACTGACTTCTAATTTAATTGTATTATGATTAAATAACACACTCTATATGGTTTGAGATTTTTAAAATTTCTTGCTGTATCGTGTGTATTCCATATGTCCTTAAATAGAATGTGTATTCTGTTGCTGTTGGGTGGTATATTTAAAATGTCAGTTAAATCAAGTTGGTTGACATTGTTCTCAAGTGCTGAAATCCTTGACTGATTTTCTGTCTAGTTATTATATCAATTTTTGAAAGAGGTGTTGGATTATCCAAGTATAATTATAGGTAGAAGAAGTTTTTACAGTTCTATTAATTTTTGCTTCATGTATTTTGATTATGTTATTAGGTACACAAATATTTAGGATTATGTCCTCTTGACAAATTAGCCCCTTTATCACCCTTTAGCAATATAGAAAGACCCTTTTTCTCCCAGGTAATATATTTGGTTCTGAAGTCTACTTTGTCTGATATTTATATTAATAATCCAGCTTTCTTAGTTTATATTTTTTAGCATTTTACTTTTAACCTATTTGTACCCTTTTATTCAAAGTGGATTTCTTATAAGCAACATACAGTTGGGTCTTGCTTTTTGGTTCAATTTATAAATCTTTGCCTTCTAATTAAACTATTCAGGCCATTTACAATGTAATTATTGATGTGACTGGACTTCAATCTACTATACTGCTGTATTCTATTTGTCCCATCTGTTTTTTTTTTTCATTTTACCTTTTTCCAGTCTATTTTTGGGTTATTATTTTTTCTTATTCTCCTTAATTATTTTTGCTTATTAGCTATAAGTGTTGTATTATTTTAACAAATACTTATCATAGTTTATCTTCAAGTAATATGATTCCACTTCACACATGGTATAAAAACAACAAGACGTGTCTGTAATTGACTATATGCTTGTGTCATTCCTAAATTCACATGTTGAAATCCTAGCTTCCCAATGTGATGGCACTAGGAGGTGAAGCTTTTGGAGGAAACTAGGACATGAAGTTGGGAGTCCTCATGAGTGGGATTAGTGCCCCTTATGAAGGAGGCCCCAGAGCACTCTCTTACCCTTTCTGCCGTATAAGGACATAGTGAGAAGTTGGCCATCTGCAGCCAGGAAGTGGGTCCTCATCAGACCTCAGCCATGCTGGCACCCTGATCTCAGACTTCCTGGCTTCCAGAACTGTAAGAAATGTCTTTGTTGCTTAGGCCACCCAGTTTGTGGCAACTCATTTTAGCAGTCCTGAATGGACTAAGGCAATGTCCATTCTTCCATCCCAGGTTTTTGCAAATGCCATAGATTTTATTTGAACACATGTTATAAACCCCTCAATATATTGTTATTATTTCTATAATAAACATTTAGTTATATTTTAAAGATATTTAATAAGAATTTTTCGGTGTACTCACATAGCTGTGATTTTGGGTAGTTTTCATTCTTCTGTGTAGATCTAGGCTTTCATCTGGTACCATCTTCCTTCTGCTGAATTTTTTCTTTGTATGTCTAAAAATCTTTATTTTGTCTTGATTGAAAGATATTTTTAACTGGGTGTGGATTCTAGGTTGATGATCTTTTTCTCATTTTTAGTACGTTTTTTTTCTCAGTATCTGTGGGATTGGTTCCACGACCTCCTGTGGATACTAAAATCTTTTTTTTTGAGTTGGAGTCTCATTCTGTCACCCAGACTGGAGTGCAGTGGATGCTCCCGGCCACTGCAGCCTTGACCTGCTGGGCTCCGGTGATCCTTCTGCCTCAGCCTTCCAAGTAGCTGGAACTACAGGCGTGAGCTACCATGCCCAGCTAATTTTTTTGATTTATTGTAGAGATGAGGTCCTGCTTGCCCAGGTGGGTCTCGAATCCGTGGGCTCAGGCAGTCCACTCAAGTCAGCCTCCCAAAGCATGGGATTACATGCTGAGCCACCAAGCCTGGCTGGATACTAAAATCTTAAGATGCTCAAGTCCCTGGTATAAAATGGTATATTATTTACATATAATCTGAGCATACCTTCCATATACTTTAAATCACCTTTACATTACTTATACTCCCTAGCACAATGCAAATGCTGTGTAAGTAGCAGTTATATGCTGTATTGTTTAGGGAATAATTACAAGAAAAAAGTCTGCACATGCTCAGTACAGATGCGGCTTGTAACACAGTAACTCCAAAACTGAGAGGGCTTGCACATAATGTTTACCTATTCCAAAGAAGTCACCTGGAGGTCCAGCAGGGAAATACATTGGTTTATTCAAATTTACAGGAGGCATGGATGGCTGTCAGTTAAGAATCTGCACCTTAGGGCAGTATAGTAAGCAATGAAAGCAATCAAGTTAATCACTCACATTCCTATATAGTGTTTACAATTGCTTTGATTAAGCATGACAATGACACTGTTTTCAGCTTTGCTTTGTCTTCTGCTTCCCAAGATCAGCCCTGGTCAAAGGCTGTTCCTTGAGTGAGAGGATAGGAAGAGGCCAGGTATAGGGGGAACAGTCCATTTCTGGACAGTGCCCCACACAACTATTCATTGTTTTATGAATATTTTTGATGTGTGGTAGGTTGAATCCACAGACATGGAACCCACAGATAAAGAGGGCTGACTGTAATCTAATGATATTGTTCTATTATCTTCTGTCTCGCATTGTTTCCAGTGAGAAGTCTGCTGTCATCTTTATCTCTGTTTCTCTGTATAAAATATATTTTTTATCTAGATTCTTTTTATTTTGAGTTGGAGTCTCGCTTCATAGCCCAGGTTGGAGTGCAGTGGCATGCTCATGGCCACCCCAGCATTGACCTGCTGGGCTCCAGCGATCCTTCTGCCTGAGCCTTCCAAGTAGCCAGAACTATAGGCTCATGCTACATGCCCAGCTAATTTTTTATTTATTTTAGAGTTGATGTCTCGCCAAGTTGCCTAGGCTGGTCTTGAACCTGCAGGCTCAGGCTATCTAGGATTTTAAGACTTTTTTTTAATCACTGGTTTTAAGTACTGTGATTATAATGTGCCTTGATGGAGGTTTTTTTTTTTTTTTCTTAATGCTTTATGTGCTTTGGGTTTGTTGAGATTCTCAGATATGTAGGTTTAGAGATTCCATAAAATTTGGAAAAATATTAGTCTTTATTTCTTCCAATTTTTTAATTCATCTCATTCATTTTTTTCTCTCTCCTTCAGGAACACCAGTTATATATGTATTAGGCCTCTTGAAGTTATCTCATACCTTACTAATGCTCTAATAATTTTTGTTTTGCTTTTCTTTGTTTCTTTTTTGATAGTTTTTACTGCTATTTTTTTCAAGTTTATTGATGGTTTTCTACCGAAGTGTCTAATCTATTGTTAATTCCATCCAGTGTATTTTTTATCTCAGATATCATGGAAGTTAGATTTGGGTCTTTTTTATATCTTCTTTGTCTCTATTTTACATGTTTCCTTTAGCTTCTTGAACATATGGAATACATTTATAATGACTTTTACTATCCTTATCAAACTAATACCATCAATTGCACCTAAGTCAATATTGATTGGTTTATTTGTCTTCTCATTAAGACTTGTACTTTTCTGCTTCTTTGCATATATTAATTTTAATGGAATATTAGACATTTTGAATTTTACTTTCTATATGGTGGATAGTCTTGTAATCCTAAAATTAGGTAAGTTGCTTGGCAACACTTTGATCTTTAGGGGTCTTTCTTTTAATATTTGTTAGGAAGAACCAGAGGAACATTTATTCTAGAACAGATTTCTCCCACTACTGGGGCACAACTTTTTTAGTACTCTCCCTTATGCTTGGTAAATTATAAGAGTTTTCATTCTTGCTAATAAAGGCAAAAACTATTTGCAGTACTATGTGAGCTTTGGGCGTTGTTCCCTATAATTCTTTTGGATGATGGCTTATGCTAATTAATCCTCAACACAAGACTTGATGAGGCCCCTCGGCAGGTCTCCAGAACCCTCCCTCCTCTCTGATGTTACTATGAACTCAAGCTGCCTTGGGCTCCTTAGTCTCCCAGCCTTGTCACCTCTGGGAAACTCCCAGGCTTTATATGCATTCTCTCTATGTGCAGCTTGGAACCCCTCTCCAAGCAGTATATCAGGCCATTAAAGGCCTCATCACTTATTCCCGTCTCTCAGAGATCATTATGTTTCATTGCCTCATGTCCAGTATTTAGAAAGTTGTTGTTTTGTATGAATTTTGTGTTGTTTCTAGGAAGGCAGATTTAATCCCTATTACTCAGTTTTGTGTGTGTGTGTGTGTGTGTGTGTGTGTGTGTGTGTGTGTGTGTGAGAATCTCATTTTGCCACCTAGGCTGGAATGCAGTGGCACATTCATGGCTACCGCAGCCTCAACCTGCTAGGCTTAGGTGATCCTTCCACCTCAGCCTTCCAAGTAGCTGGAACACAGACACGTGCCACCACACCTGCCTAATTTTTTGACTCATTGTAGAGATGAGGTCTCGCCAAATTGCCCGGGCTGGTCTCAAAGTCCTGGACTCAGGCAATCCTCTCACCTCAGCCTCCCAAGTGCTGAAATTACAGATGTGAGCCACCATGCCTGGCTCATATTTTTCAGAAGTAAAACTTCACATGGCTATTTAAATGTCTTTGATCTCAATAAGTGATCATATCCCCATGTAACAGATGAGGACCCAAGTAAATAGCCAAAGGTCAGAACTGAAACCTGCCAAGTCCTAGATGGGCACATTCTCACTGACACCACACAGACCACCCCTCAGGAACCTGATCCTGCCAAATTAAGGACAGTCCAGAGTGGAATGGCATTCCTGTGAGAGCTATGACTATGCAGGGTGTTGTAAATACAGCTAGGATTCTACCGTGCTCCACCTTAGTCAAGATTTCACATGAATGCATGGATGGAGGGCTTCACTGAAGAGTTAGATCCAGGTTAGAAGGATCTGGCATAACTTTCATGTAGAATGAGAGTTCCTAAGGCTCCAGAAGTTGCTTTCTGCACACAATATGAATGATTTGTGGGAAGCAGTTTGATAGCAGTCTGACAGTTGCCATGCGATGAGAAGGAAGATGTCGCTGAGTCTCTCAATGCCTTGTTGTGTCTGAGCACAAGAAATTCACCTGCAGGGCCTGACTCACATGCAGCATGGTTTTGCTCATCTATGACCAGCCTACAGAATTCAGTCCTGCTAGTGAAGGCTGTTATGTATTTTCTTCTCAAGAATGGAAAATATCACCTTGGTTCCTTCTCAATTCAAAAAAAGCAAAACATTGGTAGCCCCAGGTTCTGCGATGGGAAAATGGAGCCTTCTGCTTTGAGGCACTGGAGACCTTCTGAAACAGCAGGTCTTTCAGACATCCCCTTGGACATTTCTCCATGATGGGGCATGGCCATTTTTCATTTTTCCTGTGTGCATGTGCAGTAAGAAATCCAGGTTTTCCATAACAGCTTCAGTTGCATTTCTGATCACAAAGACACATGTGTTTAGCATCGTTAGTGGCCATGTGGAACAACCGTGACCATTCTTTCTGGCCAGTGGCCATGCAGAGATGGGAGCTCATGTTTGTCATACCTGCTTGGGGCCAGGAAGGACCCTTGGCCTCTCTGGGGTCCTTTCATCCTCGGAAGCACCCCTGGGTAGGATGTAGGATGTCGCCCTCATATTCTGAGTGAATGAGCTTGTGGTGGCCTCCTCCACAGCTCTGAGGCCTGTGCTTCTCCCTAGGTTCTGCTGTCTTTCGGGGGTAGGTCAGCAAAGACGTGTCCATGGGCTGTGGCTGCTCAAGGGAGAAGAGAGAAGACTCTAGAAGGAATAAAGATAACAGGAGACAGAATGCCTTGAGGGCCCTGGCCAGGTGCTGTGTGTTTCAGAAAGACGTGATTTGTTCTGACTGAGGAGCTGAGGAGGACTTCCTAGAAAAGGTGGCATTGGACCAGACCTTTTACTCTGGCAAAAAATGCTGACTTTGGCTGGGCTCGGTGGCTTAGCCTGTAATCCCAGCACTTTGGAGGGCCGAGGCAAGTGGATTGCCTGAGCCTGTGGGTTTGAGACCCGCCCGGACAACTTGGTGAGACCTCATCTCTACAATAAATAAAAAACTAGCCTGGTGTGGTACCATGCGCCTGTAGTTCCGGCCACTTGGAAGGCTGAGGCAGAAGGATCGCCAGAGCCCAGCAGGTCGAGGCTGCGGTGGCTGGGAGCGTGCCACTGCACTCCAGTCCGGGCGACAGAGTGAGACTCCAGCTCAAAAAAATAAAAAATAAAAATTCAAACCTAGCAAAGGGGACTCTCACAGGGCCTTCACTCATTGAGGGATCTTTTGGCAGAGACCGCCTCTGGTTATGGATACTGGACACTGTCTTTCCCACCTTGGTTTTCTTCCATGTATGGGGAAGGTGGGCCTCATGGGTCAGTGAGAACAGATCTCCTGGGGACAGGATCGGCCGTGCCCACTGCAGCTCATAGCTTCACCTTTGTCACAAGCTCTTTTTACCTTTTAAAGCTGCATACTTATCTTGCTTTTTGTCTGTGGCACTGGCCTTCAGCTTCCTGCATCCACTCCTCCTAAGAAATGAAGCATAGTCAAGCAGTTTGGCAGGGTGAGACTTACTGCTCAGAAACTCCATAGGAGTGAAGTCTCTGCTGTAAGGGGCAGAGCTGGCCTCTGCATTCACCACAGCTGGTCCCAGCATTTCTGTCTGAGGAGTGCATGTTGAACAGTCCCGGTGTATTTGATCTGATTTGCCAGCCAGCTTATGACCCTGGTGCCTCCAGCTGTGACATCACCGTAGCCTCATTTACACTGTGGGACCATGGACGGGGCAACCACATACCATGAGGGCTGCGTTCTGCCTTTTTATTTTTTATTTTTTGGAGAGAGTAATGCAACAAGATGCTAAGCATTTCATAGAAAATCTCTCTCTTTCACACACACACACTCAGGGACTTCCCAGGGCAGTGGAGAACACACACATGTGCATACTGCATGCACACATCCTAATTGCAGTCTTTGAAGGTTAACTTTCTCATTTTCTAATAAAGGGCAGGGACATTTTCAATTCGTTGAATTTTTCAAATTTAAGATTTTACTTTATTGCAGCATACTAATGTGAAACACATTTCTCAGAATCAGGCCTTAACTGAAAGATACTTTTGATCTAAAAAAGTACAGAGGCTTTTCATTCACTCTGTGCCAAGAGAGTCACAGAGCTGATTTGAGCAGCGGAAGCATGGATGGGAGGGACAGGGCCAGAGGACAGCCACTGGCAGGCTTCATGGGTCAGGAGTGCTGAGGGGGTGCTAGGGGAGCAAGGACACTGAGTGGTTGGGTGGGAGGCCAGATACCCAGATTAGGGGCATCTGCCCCACATCCAGTCTTCCCCCATGCTGTAAACAATGCTGGTCAAGTCTTGTGCATCCACTGGAGAAGTGGTTAGTGAGAACAGGCATGTGTTCGTGATACAAAGTCCTCAAGGTGGCCGTGCAAAGTTAGAGTATCCAGGGGTGAGCCAAGATTCTCTCCTGCCTTGCCTTCCTCTCTAGTTGGTCATTTCCTCCTGTGGCCATGGTCCTATGGTCTGAGACGGACACAGAGCTGGGATCTGGCACCAGAGTGATTCCTGTCAGGCTCAGGAGTGAGCTCACTGCAGCAACTGGATTAATGGAACAAACTGGACAGAGGAAAGGGACAGGGCAGGGACAGCCAGCTTAGCACCAGCTCACGGAGAGAGGCTTGGGGGGTCCTGCATTTGGCTAAAAGCCCTTACTCGGGCCAGTGTCCTGCCCGACAAAGGCCTTGGCCACCAACCAGCCTGATAGACTCAGTCTCTACATTCAGACGAGAGGGACCTTTAAACCAGTCAAGAAGAAGAGGGACCACTCAGGGACTTAGGGACATAGGGTGGGGGGATTCCAGCCTTCCCATCCCGGCATGGCTGGTCTCTGGAGAAGACTGAAGACAGAGAATCAGGGACTCTGGACAAAATATCCAGGGAGGAGCTTTCCAGCAACTTGAGAGTTTGAGGCTTGTTCAGTAGGGAGTTCCCCATCTCTGAGGTGTTCAAGAAAAAGTGGATAACTGCTTGAGGAGGTGATGCAGACTGGATTCATTAATTATTCTGGAGGTAAGGTGACCTCTGAAATTGCTTCCTGAAATGCTGCTATTTGAGGGAAAAGCCTTCAGAGCAGCCGGGGGAGAGCCATGGACAAAGATGGAGAACATGCGATGTTTGTGCACTTCTGTGGGGACATGAGAGGGGTGGGAGGCTGGTTGTGGGTGGAGCACATTGGGGACCTAGCTGCATGGGAGAGAAGGCAAGGGGAAAAGTGGGACATATTCCCCGAGTTTGGCCCTGTTGAGTCGCTTCCTAACCCTGGCATTCTGAGAGTCAGACTAGGTTGTGTTGCAGTCACAAACATCCACAGGGTATCAGTCCAATTCATCAGCAAAGGTTTATTCCTCTTCTCACTATGCATCTGGTGCAATTTAGCAAAAGGACCACATCATCTTAGTCCTCCGGGAGCCAGGCTGGTAGACACTAGAGCTTCCACAGTCCCCAGTCAAGGAAATGCGGCTGGAGAGTTGAAGACAGGCCACTGAGGGCTTCTGATCAGAACACCGCCCCCACCCCGTCGGTCTCCCTGGTCTTCAAGGGGTGATCTGTCCATCCTCTTCATACCTGAAATTTGGTGGTGAGCATTAGGGAAGTCTACCCCAGAGCCCTTCAGGAAAGAGAAACATCCGCCAGTGTTTGTTCTGGGGGGCTGACTGGGTTGGGGGATCCTGGGTTGGGGGATGGGTCAGAAAGACTCCTGAAGGCAGGACAGGGTCTCCCACTGTGGCCTTGCCCCTTGGTGTTTCAGCCCTCTTGACAGCAGGGGTGGAGGCTGCCCTGGACATACACACAATCCTGCTGGTCTGCCTGGCCAGGAAGCCCTGAGTCTCAGGATGCATCTGTCCTTGGGGCCGTGGCACCATGCTGAGGCACACACCACCTTTGACCCATGTGTTCTGGTCTTTCCATGTCTGGGCAGCATGTGTCACCAAGTGCCTCCTGCTCAAGGGAAAACCAGTTATCAGAGGCGGCTCATGTGAAGCTATTTAGTCTCAACGTTAGAAACTAAAGTTTGTCTGGCTCGGGGGAGGAAGACCTTTGTGTTAGCTGCCTTGTGTGCTTGGGGAAGTTCCTTTCCCTTTCTGTGCTTCCCCAAAAGGAGGTGTTCATAGAGCCAGGGCTTCCCCCAAAGAGGGATGCGTGCATGCCTGAAGCACAGCAGATGGTTTGGGAAGAGGACCTCAGAAAGTCTATTTGAAGTCATTGTATCTGAACATTAGTACTTTCCTGATATTGAAGAATGAACTGGCAGCGACAGCCTGGCACTGGCTAGTGCCTTGTGTCACTTGCAGGAGGTAGGTGGAGAGTCACTTCTGAGACAGATCAAGGACAGGGCCACCCTCACAGGGTTGTTTCCTTGGAGTGAACATGTTGTTGATTCCAGGTGCTGGGTTGAGGGCTGCTGGTCTTATTTGACTGAAGAATGTCATGGGTGACTGAGGGTCACTTGCAGAATGTGACAGCATATCAGGACGTTGTCAAGTCATGCTATTTGTTGTTTTGTTCTCTTTCCAAAACAGCAAGTGTGTCCCAGGTTGTGACCTCCTCTGAGGTGCTACGTGCTACTATCAGTAGATGCACCCTGGTCAATGATTCCTAAAACATAAGTTCAAGTGAGCAGGGAAATACCTTTTGAAAGAAACTGCTGTAAAGAGAACATTTTGAACGTGGAAGTTGGTTGTGCCTCTATCACATGACTTTGTGGACAGGAATAATGTGTGCTGCCCACAGTACAACTCTTAAAAATACTTAGAGTTTCCTGGTTGGAAAAAGCTGAGAATTGTAGTAGATTTTCATCTTGTTTGTTAAAAGCATAACAATACAACTTCTCCTGCTTAGTTCATAAAAATTACTGGCACAGGGAACATGGGCATTTATCAGTAAAACTGCAACAAAAGCCTTTGCATCTGTGGATGGATTAAGAGATAGATGATGATTTAGGAAGGACAGCTACTCTGATAGCCCATTAATCCAAATATGGAAACAAACAATGCAGAACCAAATCTTGTAATCACAGTGTGATAAGTCTAGAATTTGTTTTTTAATCGAAGTATATTTAATTACATTGTTTTCACTAACATACTATTAACATTAACAATAGTGTCGTGGAGAGAGCAAAATTTATTGTGCCACTAATAAATGGAACAAAACTATTACTTTATTTATTTTGTTTGTTTTTGATTTTTTATCTTAAATATGAGGGGTACATGTCAGGGTTAGGTATACAAATGTTCACTATGCAGGTGCCCTTGTTGATGAGGTGTGCCCCTTCCTCCCCTGGCAGTTTTCCTCAATTGCCAATCTCACTTCCCCTGCCCCCTGGCAGTTTCCCATTACTGTCATCCTTTTCTTATAGTATTATGAGAGTTGTTCAAGGTCTGCTGATGAGTGAGAATATGTGATACTCGGTTCTTTGTTTCTGTGATAGATCACTCAGTATTATAGCCTCTAAGTCCATCCAAGTTGCTGCAAAGTTCATAATTTTGTCCTTCTTTATGGCTGCATAATATTCCATCGTGTATATGTATCACATTTTAAAAAATCCAGTCCTCTTTCGATGGGCAGCACAGTTGGCTCCATGTTTTTGCTATTGTAAATAGTGTTGCAATAAATATGCATGTGTAGGTATCTTTTTCATAAAGTGATTTGAGTTCCTCCAGGTATATTCCCAATAGGGTAATTGTGGGGTCATATGGGAGGTCGATTTTTAGATCTTTTAGGAATCACCAAACTGATTTCCACAAAGGTTGTACTAGTTTGCACTCCCACCAACAGTGTAGACATGTTCCCTTTTCCCTGCATCCTCTCCAGCATCTGTTGTTTTTTGAGTTATTGATGATGGCCATCCTGACTGGAGTTAGGTGGTATCTCAGTATAGTTTTAATTTGCGTTTCTTTGGTGATTAGTGAGGCTGAGCATTTTTTCATGTATCTGTTGGCTGCTCGTATGTCTTCTTTTGAGAAGTGTCTGTCCATATCTTTTGTCCACTTTGTAATGGGGCTGTTTGTTTTTTTTCTTTTCAGCACATTTGAATTCCTTGTAGATCCTAGATGTTAGGCCTTTGTCACATATACAGTTGACAAATATTTTTTCCCAGTATGTGGGCTGTCTCCATGCTCTCTCGATGGTTTCTTTGGCTTTGCAGAAGCCTGTCAGCTTGATGAGGTCCCACTTGTCTATCTATCTTATCTCTTTTGGTATGGGCACTTAGAATTTTGACCAGGAATTGGTTGCCAGTTCCAACTTCCATAAGGGTGCCTCCTGCATTTTCTAAGGTTCTTATAGCTTGAGATTTTATGTTTAGGTCTTTGATCCATTTAGCGTTGGTTTTTGTGTATGGTGATAGGTAGGGGTCTTGTTTTAATCTTCTGCATGTGGTTAGCCAGTTTTCCCAGCACCATCTACTGAATAGGTTCTCCTCTCCCCAGTGGTTGATGGTGGAGGCTTTGTTGAAGATGAGTTGGTTAAGAAATTGAGATTTTGCTTCTGGAATCTCTATCCTGTTCCCTTGGTCTGTATGCCTGTTCTTGTACCAATACCAGGCTGTTTTGGTTATTGTAGCTTTATTATTTTATTTTATTTTGTTTTATTTTATTTTTGAGTTGGAGTCTCACTCTGTCACCTAGGCTGGAGTGCAGTGGCATGCTCACGGCCACTGCAGCCTCAACCTCCTGGGCTTAGGTGATCCTTCCACCTTAGCCTTCCAAGTAGCTGGAACTACAGGCATGTGCTACCACATCCGGCTAATTTTTTGATTTATTGTAGAGATGAAGTCTCACAGAGTTGCCCAAGCTGGTTTTGAACCAGTGGGCTCAGGCAATCCTTTCACCTCGGCCTCCTAAAGTGCTGGGATTATAGGTGTGAGCCACCTTGCCTGGTCTATTGTAGCTGTATAATAAAGCTTAAAGTCTGGGAGCGTGATGCCTCCTGCTTTTTTTTTTTTTTTTGTGAGGATTGTTTTGGCTATTCGTGGTTGTTTATGCTTCCATATAAATTCCTGTATTGTTGTTTCCATGTCTGAGAAGAATGCTGCTGGTAATTTAATGGGTATTGCATTAAATCTGTAGATTGTCTTAGGTAGGATGGACATCTTAACAATGTTGACTCTTCCAATCCATGAGCATGGAATATTTTTCCATTTTTTTGTATCATCATTGGCTTCTTTGAGCAGTGCTTTATAGTTTTCTTTGTAAAAGTCTTTGACTTCTCTGGTTAGGAAGATGCCAAGATATTTCATTTTTTTGTGTGGCTATTGTGAATAGGATTGTGCTTTTTATTTGGGTTTCTGTTTGTTTATTGTTGGTGTATAGGAATGTGACTGACTTTTGCACATGTATTTTATATCGTGAGACTTTGCCAAAGTCCTTTATCAGTGCAAGGAGGTTTTTGACTGATTCTCTTGAGTTTTCATGGTATAGAATCATGTCGTCTGCAAATAGGGATAACTTAACTTCCGCTTTTCCTATTTAGATATCCCTGATTTCCTTCTCTTGTCTGATTGCTCTAGCTAGGACTTCCTGTACTATGTTGAACAGGAGGGGTGAGAGTAGGCATCCTTGTCTTGTTCTGGTTTTCGGGGGAAATGGTTCCAATTTCTGTCTGTTTAGCAGTATGTTGGCTGTTGGTTTCTTGTAGATGGCTCTTACTATTTTGAGGTATGTTCCATCTATTGCCTAGATGCTCGAGGGTTTTTATCAAGAATGGGTGCTGGATTTTTATCAAAAGCTTTTTCAGCGTCTGATGATACAATCATATGTTTTTGTCTTTACATCTGTTGACATATTTGATTGTTTATGGTCTTGCAGTTGTTGAACCAGCCCTGCATCCCGGGGATGAAGCCTACTTTGTCATGGTGGATGGTTTTTGAGACATGTTGTTGGATCCAGTTTGCCAGAATTTTGTTGAGAATTTTAGCATCTATGTTCATCAAGGATATTGTCCTGTTGTTCTCTTTCTTTGTTGGATCTTTACTCGGTTTGGGTAGCATCAATGTGATGTTAGCTTCATAAAATGATTTGGGAAGAGTTCCATCTTTCTCGATTGCCTGGAATACGTTCAATAGGATTGACATCAGCTCCTCCTTGTATGTTTTGTAGAATTCTGCTGGAAAACCATCTGGTCCAGGGCTTTTTTTTTTGGTAGGTAGTTTTCTTATGACATAGTCAATTTCCTGAGTTCTTATTGGTCTATTTAGGGTCTCGGTATCTTCTTGTTTCAAGAAGGGAAGGAGGTTGTGTGATGTAAGAAAGTCCTCCATTTAATTTAGATTTTCGAGTTTGTTTCCATACAGGTGTACATAGTAATCTCTGATAATATTTTGTATTTCTTCAGGGTCAGTTGTAATTTCATCTTTTGCATTTCTGATTGTGTTTATTTGGGGTTTTTCTCTTTTTCTTGGTTAGCCTAGTTAGGGGGTCCATCAATCTTGTTTATCCTTTCAAAAAAACCAGCTTTTGGTTTCATTGATTTTTTTTTTTTTTTTTGGTATTATATTTTTGTCTTCTATGTCCTAAATTTGGGCTTTTATTTTGGTGATCTAGATTCTTCTGCTGAAGTTAGGGTTTTGGTGATCATGCTTTTCTAGCTTCCTTAGGTGATTTGTTAGGCACTTAACTTGTAATCTTTCCATTTTCTTCATGTGTGTTTGTAGAGATATGAATTCCCCTCTTAGTACTTCTATCATTGCATCCAATAGATTTTGATAAGATGTTTCTTCATTTTCACTTGTTTCCAGGTATCTTTTAATCTTTGTTTTGATTTCCATGTTGACCCAGTAGTTGTTTTGCATCATGGTGTTTAGTGTCCATGTCTTTGTGGGTTTGGGGGGAACTTTGTTGGTGTTGATATTTATTTTTATTCCACTGTGGTCTGAGAAGGTACATGGCAGAATTTCAATCTTATGGAATTTGTTTATGCTTGACTTACAGCTGAGGATGCAGTCGATTATAGAGTAAGTTCCATGTGGTGTAGAGTAGAATGCATATTCCATGGTTGTTGGGTAGAGTGTTCTGTAGGTATCAGTTAAATCCATTTGATCAAGCATCATGTTGAGGTTCCAGATCTCCTTGTTGACTTTTTGTCTTGATGATCTGTCTAGGGTTGTTAGTGGGGTATTTAAGTCCCAAGCAATGATAGTGTCAGAGTCCATATCTTTTTTTAGTTTACCTAGAAATTGCTTTATGAAAGTTAGTGCTCCTCTGTTGGGTGCATATATGTTTAGGATGGATTTTTTTTTGATGGATTGAACCTTTTATCATTATATAGTGACCTTCCATATCTTTTTAAATTTTCGATAGCTTAAAGGGTATTTTGTCTGATATTAATATCACAACTCCTGCTTTCTTTTGTGTTCCATTTGCCTGAAATTTTGTTTCCCATCCTCTTACTTTGAGTCTGTGAATGCCCTTTTTGATGAGATAGGTCTCTTGGAGACAGTATATTGTTGCCTCATGATATTTTGTCCAATTTTTCATCCTATGTCTTTTCAGTGGTACATTTAGTCCATTCACATTCAGACTAATTATTGTAATGTGAGAGTTTATCCCTGCCATGAGGTTCTTATAGAATTTGTTGTTGCTACTATTTGTTTGTTTATTTGTTTTTCTTTCTTTTGATTTTTGGGTTGGTTCATATGTGTTTTTAATCTTTTTCCTGCATTCTTGTGAAGGGCGTTGCCATTCTTTTTTTCCTTCCTTCTGTGTTTAATACTTTCTTAAGTGTTTCTTGTAGAGCTAGTCTGGAAGCAGTATAAACTCTTAGGGACTGAATGTCTGGAAAGGATTTTAATTCTCCATCACTGTTGAAACTTAGCTTAGCCGGGTAGGTAATTCTTGGTTGAAATTGTTTATCTTTGAGAACTTTGAAGATCGGGCTCTAAGCTCTCCTAGCCTAAAGTGTTTCTGTAGATAAGTCTGCTACTATTCTAACTGGTCTTCCCTGGTAGGTGGTCTGATCTTTCTCTCCTGCTGCCTTTAGGTTTTTTTCTTTTATACCTACTTTGTGTAGGCAAATTGCTATGTGTCTAGGAGTCGGTCTTCTCATTTGTTGTCTTGCAGGGGTTCTCTGAATCTCTTGTGTTTGAATGGTCACATCACTGATGAAGTGAGGGTTTTCTTGGATAATTTTGGATAATTTTGTTCCAGGGTTGCCTCTGTCTCTCTATTTGCTTCAGGGATTCCAATTAATCTTAGGTTTGGCCTCTTGAAATAATCACTCATCTCTTGGAGGTTTTATTCTGTGTTTTTAAGGTTCTTTTCTACGTTTTTAACAGTTTGGGTTAGTTCCATATTTTGGTTTCCAAATTTCTTCAAGCTTTGAGATTCTTTTTTCTGCTTGGTTACTTCTGTTTTCCATGCTTATCAGTTTGTCATTTATTTCACTCACTGTTATCTCAGTTATCAACTCCTTCATTCTTTCCTCTTGTCTCTCCTCATTTCTATTTATTCTCTCTATTAATGTCTTGATATCTGGGTTTGTGGTTTGAGACCAGTCATTTTGGGGGTTCTTCATTGCTTGAGTTCCAGAGTCTGTATTCTCATTAGCTCACCTCCCAGGGGTTTGTGTGAGACTCATATTCTTCCTTTGGTTTTTCTTCATTTGTGTAGGTTTCCCCCTCCCCTTTTTTTTTTACATTTTCTTTAATTCTGTTGTTCAGGGATGGGGGGGGATAGCTTTTATATCTGTTTGCTCAGTCTCCTATTCTTCCTTATGTATATCCTCTGGTTTTCTTCAATTTTTAAGCTGACTAGGGGAGGGGGCCTGTGCTTTTTGTAGTTTTGAGATTTAATTGAGGGGGTAGCTATGATTTAGAAGCTATCTGCAGATCCCAGTATCTGCTGTCAGGTGTGTGGCCCCCTGGAATCCACTTCCCACTGCTTTACAATCTGTCCATGCAGTGGGGGCATATGTTTGCACCTCGAAAGCAAAATGAGGTAAGAAAAAGGGAAAGAATGGAAAAAGGAAGGAAGAAGATGAGAGAAAAGTAGAGAGAGAAGAAGAAGAAGAAGAAGAGGGAAAAGAGACAGGCATACCAACTAATGAATAAACAGAGAAACAGACAGAAGAAACAAAAAAGGCATATACATGCAGACAATCATGCAAACAAACAAACAGAAACCCCTCTGTTGGTGTATTCTCCCTCAAAAATACCCATACACAAACAGAAAATCTAAAAAAAATTTAAAATAACAGAAGCAAAGCAAGTACAAAAATGTAAACAAAAACAGAAAGAGGGGGAAAAAAGCAAAAAACTAAAACAAACAAACAAAAAACTTGCTCTCTGGCCATTTCTGTAACTCCAGATTCCTTTTGGCTGCCCCTCCCTCTTTGGGAGCAACTCTGGTCTCCAGTCCCTCACCTCTGCTCTCATTTCATGCTGATAGGGTTGCTCTCAGTGTGGGCCAGATGCCCCATGACTACTGTGGGAGGAGGATGGATCAGATCTGGACTCACTCTACTCGCTGCTGTTGCTGTCAAGTCTCCCACTCAGATCTGACATGTCTGTGCCTGTTCCAGCAAGGGGGAGAGATGTCTGTCTCTCCAAGTCCACTGAGAGGATAGCCCTCTGGGTCCCCAGGTGGAGGCTGGATGGAGCCCTGGGCAGGGCTGAGAAGATGGTGCCCACCAGTGTCTCATCACTGGCGTTGGAGCTTTATTCCAGATTTCCATGACTTGCCTTCTCCACATTTCCTCCTGCTTGTGCGTGGTCTACTGCAGGTGATGACGTGTGCAGGGTTCCAGGTGGTGAGGGGCAGCTGTTCTCTGCTGCCTCTTCTCAAGAGAGCCCCGAGAATGGCAGACAATCCTGTGCACCCAGGTCTCCAATCTCAGGGTGGTGGTTGGTTGCAATCACCTCCAGAGGAGAACCCTGGGTGTATGAACCCAAGTCTCCCCTCAGACAGACTTTCACTCACCCACCAACACTCACCCACTCACACAGAGAGTCTTTATGGACACTAGCTTTTGCAGAGACTCTCACAGTCCAAACTTTCCATCACCATCTTGCCTGGAAGCTCTGAGCTTTCTAAGTTTTAAGCCCATACCTGGGCCAAGGCAGTATGCTGAAAATTGTGTCTCTAAGCTTTGGGTCTACTATCAAAACTATTACTTTAAGAACATGATTTACTTCCTCTTTATATCACCCTTTACGCATGCTTATTTTGTGTATGTGAGACCAAACATGTTGACTTATAATTACTAATGTGTGTCCCATAGAGAGGTGTGTGTCCAGCATGTTGTTACTGATGGGAATGAGAGTTGAAAGAAGCTTCAGGGACTCTCAGAGGCTGGAAACCAGAGGTGTTTGACCATGACCCTGAGTGAACAGTTGATTTCATGCTGCCAGCCCCGCACCCAGATAGCCACTGCATGGGGCCAGTGCTCCCTTTTCCTTGTGCTGCTTCTGCCCCCAACACCGACCATCTCAGGATTTCCCAAGTCCATGCCCTGCTGTTTGCAGAATTGGCTCTGATCTGTATGGGCATCTAGACCTTGGCTGTGGTCTGACCAGGGAAGTTATAGCCCCTGAATTTCTTTCTTTTGTTCTTGTCTGCTGCTGGTCTGCCCTGTTTAACAAGCAGGAAGGATAAAACACATCACGTTATTTGTCTCTGTGGGTCACACGGGACTCACTGGCATTGTTTTCCCAGAATGCACTCACTGGAAGAGACCCAGGCAGCTCCAGCCTGCCCAACCTGTCCTCACTCACACCATTGTGGTCAAGGGGTTCTTATGCCTGGCCCTTGTGGCTCTGGGCCCCCTCGCATGTACTTGAAAATCTCTGCATCTTGATTTTAGCTGGTAGAATCACTGCATGAAATCTAGTAGCATGCAATTGGACAACTTCACTCTGTTGACAGTACTACCAAAAGTCAAATCTATTCTTTAGGCTTACTGGGCAGTTTGCTCTTTCCTTGACCCTTGTTAAGGCAACCTTAGGAATGGTGCCTCTAAAAAGGGGTACATTATACCCATTTACATCAAGGAAACTGTAGCACAGTGAAGCTGCATCTGCTGCCATGTCACCAGCCACATAAGGGGACATGAAGCAGGGAACCTGGCCTCCAAGTCATGGATTTTGGTGGCCAGGCCACAGGACTCTCAACAAGGGCATCATGGTTTACTTTCTACCACATTCAGGAGTTTGGTGTCCCCTAAAATGCTGACACACACTTAGACTATTTCCTCAGGCTGTGTTTCTTTCACCAGTTGGGTTTTGTGCGAAAGACAAACAGGGACCTCAGTGGCTTCTGCTTCTTAGAGCTGTACTGGGCCCTCCCAGTGGCACTTTTTGAGGCCTTGCAGTGACCCATGAGTGAGGCCTTTGCTGTCAGTTTAATCTGTCTCTGCAAGGTCCTACAGAGAGCCATAAGTGAGCTGGGTTTCACCCTGTTCCTGCCATCTGCTCTGCCGTGTCCCCCTTATGTGACCCGCAGGGACTTCACCTTCTGCTTCAGGGCAGTGGGAGTCAGCACTCAGCTGAGCTCCTTGGGCCTGAATCTGCCCTCACCTGGGCCATCGCAGCTTTTTATCTGTCTCAGTGCCCAGAGGGACGTGAGCTCTAGTGGAGGCCAGAGAGATACTAGAGGAAACAGGAGCCTTAGGAAGTCCCACCTTTCCTGGCTCTGGGCATTCTAGGATGGGTGCCCTGGGGGACACATCAGGTCTGCCTGGGGGACCGGCTGTGGCATCTGGTACCCAGGAGGTGGCCAGGGGCAGGGGAGACACTGGAAGTGGGGTGAAGCCACTGTCTGTGCTTTGGACATTCCAGATGATGGGGTGGTGACATAGGCAGGTGTTTGTGGATCTTCCCGTCCTGGTAACATGGGTCTGGTCAGGAGCAGGGACAGGAGTGTGGGTGTAGACCATCATTGCGTGTGCAGTTCAGGCTGAAAGATTAGATGGGAGTGAGGAACGGGGGCGAGTGAAGGCAGCGTGGATGGGCAGGACTCACTGAGGCTCACAACCCCCAGGCAGAAGAGGAGCGAGAGGACATGGAGAGGGTGAAGCTGGACAACAGGAGGATCCTCTTCAACCTCCTGCCGGCCCACGTCGCCCAGCACTTCCTCATGTCCAACCCCCGGAACATGGTGAGCACCTGGCCCGCGACGTCTGGCCGGCACTAGCCGGGCGCTGCTCTCTGGCTGCGCCCTCGGCGCCTGCTGGGCTGACCCGTCCTTTGAACTTCCAGGACCTCTACTACCAGTCCTACTCCCAGGTGGGCGTCATGTTTGCCTCCATCCCCAACTTCAATGACTTCTACATCGAGCTGGATGGCAACAACATGGGGGTGGAATGTCTGCGGCTCCTTAATGAGATCATTGCCGACTTTGATGAGGTAAGGCCCACGCTTCACCATCTTGACCCCGGGCGGGTCGGAGGGCATGAGGATGTCCCTCATTAAATCCTGCTTGTCCAGCAATAAGTCACGTTCTCTGGAGATGGAACGGGGAGAAAACAAATCCCAGGAAGCACAGGATCCTGTCTCTCTCGGGGTCCAGATCAACCAGGACAGTAAGGAAGAGGGTCTTGGCCCTAGGAGCGGGGACCAAAGTCCCTAAGTGGGGCTGGGTGGCTGTCCTCTGCATTGTAAATGTTGGGTCTGGACCTCTGCAGAGGGCAGGGCTGGCAGTCTCATCTATAGATGGGTAGGCAGGTGGATACCTACAACCCCTTCCATGGCTAGCTGGGCACTGTGCCAGCCCTGCTGAATCAGAGAACCCGATTCTCCCAGTGACCATGAGCTCAGCTGTGGGGACAGGGATGCTTTCTGTCTTGTCCCTCCTCACCTCTTCTTTTCAATGTAGTCCCAGAATTTGTCTGGTTCCCAAAGCACAGAAGACACGTTGCTTTCCGGAATGTGTCCATCGGCTCTGCTGTTGCTCCTGGAGGCTGACGGCCATGGTGACATTCCTCAAGTGTTATGTCATGTTTAACAGTTTTGTGTTTTAAACAAAGCTCATGGACAAAGACTTTTACAAGGACCTGGAGAAGATCAAGACCATCGGGAGCACCTACATGGCCGCGGTAGGGCTGGCGCCCGCCTCTGGAGCCAAGGTGAGCACCACTTGGGGACAGGATCTCAGCCCTGCCCAAACCACTCTGGGACCCAGGGTAGGTTCCCACTGAGGTCTGTTTTCTCTCTGCATTAGGTTAGGGGAGTGACTCTAAAGTAGTTTTTTCAGTGGCTGGGGTTCTGCAGACACAACCTTCTAAGGAAAGTCAGTACAGAAGGCTGGTGGCCACGGGGGCTTCCTCCAGCCCCAGCCCCTTCCTGCCTGACTCCTCCCCACCAGAGTCCTCCTCCAGACTCCTCCTCCTGCTCTCTCCCTCCTCTTCCCCACCTGCCCTCCTCATAGCCAGCTCAACCTCTTGGCCCCACTTCCCACTGGCCCCCTCTCCTCTCCTCTTGCAAGCCCTGTACTCTCCTTTCCCAAAGAACTGTGAGTAAATAAAAATAGGCATTCTGAATCAATCTATGTCTATTAAAGAAGTTGAATCATAATTAATAACCTTCCAAAACAGAAAGCACCAGGCCTAGATGCATTCACTGGTGAATTCCATTTAACGTTTAAGGAAGGAATTACCTCTCAATAAGCTAGGAATAGAAGGAAATTTTCTTCATTTGATAAAGAATATCTGCAGAAAACCTATAGCTTAATAGTATGCCAAATGGTGAAAAACTAGCTGCTTTCTCCCTAAGATCAGAACATGGCAAGAATGTCCTTTCTCACCACTTCTATTCAATATTGTACTAGAAGTCTTAGCAAAGGCAATAAGACACGAAAAGGAAATAAAAGGCACACAGATTGGGAAAGAATCTGTTTGCAGATGACTTGACTGTATATGTAGAAATTCTGAAAAATTTAACAACAACAACAGAATCTCCTGGAACAAGTGATAGCAAGATTTCAGGGCACAAAGTTAATATATAAAAGTTAACTGCTTTCCTGTGTATCCCACAATGAACAATTTGAATTTAAAATTATAAACACAATGTTATTTACATGAGTACTCCAAAAATGAATTACTAGGTATAAGTCTGATGAAATATATACAATATGTAATGAAAGTACTCAAAGATTAAATAAATGGAGATTTAATCTTCCCATAGAGTCAATATTGCTAAGATGTCAACTCTTCTCAACTTCATCTGTAGATTTTTTCAAATTGGAAAATACAGTTTATTTAAAAATTAGAGAGAAAGAGAGAAGAGATTCACCTCCCCAAGATAGGGGAGGGGACCAAAGCTAGGAAAACATGGTGACCATAGCTCAAAGAGCCATGTGACCAGACCAGAATTTAGTAAAATTACACTAATGCAAGATGTTACCAATGGGGGAAACTGTATATGGGAGGAGAGGGGCAAAGAGAAACTTTCTGTACTATCTGCTCAGTTTACTTATAAGCCTAAAATTGTCCTAAAAAATAAAGTCTGTTCTTTTTTGAAAAACATTAGTTCCCTAACTTTGAGAACTAATACAATTTCCTCTAAAAATAAAAATTAGATTATTTCTTCAAGGGAGATCTGAGGGGAAAAAAACAAAAAACAAATAATAGGAACCTTGCAACTGTCACTGTTTCACAAAAGAAAGGATCTTGTTACACACATACCCAAATATAGTCTTGATCTTAAGGAAGAAAGTTGGCACTACTCCCTGACATGTGTCTCTGTCCTTGTTTTGCTCATTTGCGATGGGTGGTGACAACATTGTCCAAGCAGGAGTTTGGACACCTGGTCTTTCACTCACAAGGGCTGCCCTACCTGACTCCTGCAGACAGCCTTGGGTGAGTCCTGTCTCTGGCCCTCAGGAGCCAGGGTTTGGACAATACCCTGCCTCTACCTCGATCTCCTACCTGTAGAATAGAATGAAAAATGTGCCCCCAGCCAGGCACACAGAGCATCAGCAGGCCACAGGGCTGCTGTGTTGTTGATATAGGAACAAAACCCCCAATCCCACTACCACTACAGGTTGTTTCCTGCCCCCTCCCACCCTGGTGCCCATCCCCAGGTATAATGATTCCTGCCTGTCCACACGTAGGCTAAGAAGTCCATCTCCTCCCACCTGAGCATGTTGGCGGACTTTGCCATCGAGATGTTTGATGTCCTTGATGAAATCAACTACCAGTCATACAATGACTTTGTCCTTCGAGTCGGTAAGTGGCTGTAAACTTATCCCATCAGTCAGTGTAGAATACCCTTCCTACACCCACCTATAGGGACAGAGTCAGCTGGTGGGGTGCCCTGGTCTTGTAGGAAGGAAGGTGGTGCTGCCCAGGAATGAGTGGGGATGGAGGAGCACAGTTGCCCTGAAAGCCCCTGGTGGAAGTGGAGATGCTTTGGAAAGTGACTTAGGACTTTGGAGATTCATTGTCCAGCTCATGAAACACATTAGAAATCTGGATCCTGGCTGGGCTCAGTGGTTCAACCTGTAATCCTAGCACTTTGGGAGGCCGAGGTGAGTGGATTGAGCCAGCGGGGTCGAGAACAGTCCAGACAACTTGGCAAGACCTTGTTTCTACAATAAATAAAAAATTAGCTGGGTGTGGTAGCCTGTGCCTGTAGTTCTGGCTACTTGGAAGGCTGAGGCAGAAGGATCGCCAGAGCCTAGCAAGTCCTGGGGTGGCCATGAGTGTGGCACTGCACACTAGCCTGGGTGACAGAGTGAGACTCCAACTCAAAAAAAAAAAAGAAATCTGAATCCTGGAGACTTTCAGGTACTTCTCCAAGGCCACACTTAGCTGGAGGAAAATGCTCCTTCCCTGGCCAGCCAGTCTGCCCTGGCAACATGAAGTTGAGGCCATGTAGGCTGCTTCGAAAGAGACCTTGGCGGGAGCCCCACTGCACAGACTCAGACAGGCTATATCTTCTCTGGGCTCCTTCCCTCGCCTGTGTGGTGAGAAGGGAAAGATATTTGATGTCCTACTTCCTGTCTAGCGTTTATAAAAATATGGTTTGTTGGGAATAGTTTAATCCTAAATTCACTTTTTTTCTGAGATGTAGACAGAAAAACATTCTACTAGTCCCGGATTCATTTAAACCAGATGTTCTCGAATTTTTAGAATCAAGCATCTACTGGCCTTAAAAACAAACCTTGGAATAGTATTTGCCTGTGGAGGGTGGTTGAAGGTGATCCACTTTAGAGTGGGTGGAGCTTGATGTCCTGAAATGCAAGCTTTGTTTTAGGCATGATGTCCCGCCTGAGGAAAGGGCAGAGTAAACGGGCCAGGTCTCAGGATCTCATCAGTAGATGTGCTGATGTGACCAGAAACAGATCTGGCGGTGGGTCAGGGAAACTGCTTCTCACTTTCCCACAACAGAACTAGCTGCCAAGCCCTTCCCTGTGCCTCATTGGCTGGTCACGCAGTGGTGCTGGACAAGGGTCTGTTGGGCTGGCACTGACTCACTCTCCTGAATGTGGGTGGAGGTGTCTGGGTTGGCAGAGGGGCCTCCCCGAGTCCTACCAGCCATCAGGGAAGTGGCCCTTTGGGGTTGCTCTCTGGGTTTCCCATGCCCACCTGCTCCAGCTCACACTGCTATTGTGCCCCCTTCACGTTCCTCCTGTGCCATACCAGCCCTCCGTGGCCCAGGATTTCAGGGGAATTTATGAGGACAAGCTCAGAAAAATCAGTCCACCCACACAGAAGGGAAAGATAGGATGTGACCTCAGCCCAGGTCAGAACACTGAAGTTTCAGGAGGCAGCCACCAGGCAGAGTCAACAGTGTACTTGCCTCCCCGCCACCCCAATGTCCTGCCAAGACAAGGCCAGTGGGTCACAGCTAAGTATGTACCCCATGTACAGAGGAGAGAACTCAAGCCCAGAAAGGGTGAGTACATTGCTGGAAGTTGCACAAGGGGTGATTCAGACTGGGATGTACCTGTGAGGCTGTCCAGTGGGTCTGCAGCTGCCCAGTGGCCAGTTGGATCCTGAGCTACAAAAAGAGAAGGGTCTTCCAGCCCCTTCAGAGAATCCTGAACCATCGTGTTCAGTTCTGGGACTCTCACCCTAAAGTAGCCACAGGGTCGTATCCTGAAAAGGTTAGGAGGCTACCATTTTTCTGGAAAGAGGATGCCACTGGGGATGTACACCATGATCGTAGAGACTGAAAGGTCAGACTTCTTGGTGGCTCCAGCAGCAAGACTCGGCACAGGGGCCGATGTTCCAGGAAGTAGAATTTTCCCTTGGGATTAGGAATCATTTTTGGCAACTTACATGGCTCCTGGCCGCCCAGGAAGGAGCTTGGAGCCAGGCGACCCCAGTAAAAAAGACCCTGAAAGGAGCAGCCTCTTCTTCACCACTGGGTGACCCTGGCAGGGCGAGTGACACTTTTCCAAGCTAACCACATGTCACATGCTGGCTGTTTCCTAGGCATCAACGTTGGCCCCGTGGTGGCCGGAGTGATTGGCGCTCGCAGGCCCCAGTATGACATCTGGGGAAACACAGTCAATGTGGCCAGTCGGATGGACAGCACCGGGGTCCAGGGCAGAATCCAGGTCAGTTCACCTAGAAATCCCCAAGCCCCAGGTGCCCATTCTGCAGGTGAGGAGACAGAGGCACAAGGGGCAGGGGTTGAGCAGCCAGTAGGTAGCAGGGTGGAGCGAGCTGCACCTCCCAAGTCTGTCAGCTCTTACGGGCATGTCCTGGCCCTGGCAGTTTGATTTTGATGTTTGGTTTGGCATGAGGTCGTGAAAGCTCTTCCCTAAATGACCAGTTGCAGAGCCAGAAACGCTGTGACACGGTGTCCTGCTGAGCCCGGTGGCCCGGCTGTTCCTGTTCCCCTCACACTTTCCAGTATCCGGCCCCCAGTCCTCTCCCATAGGAGGGAAGGACTTTTTCTCTTGTGTTTGAAGGGAGAGTGCTGTAGGTGCCCACCTCATCCCAGGAACCTGTGGGCAGCTCAGATGGGATGAGAGGTGGTGGCCACGATGCCCTTGAGAGCCTCAGAAAGGTTGTGTGGTCTGGCTTCTGAGACTTCACTTACAACAACTTTGATACTTTCCCCAGTCCTGATGACCCCTGGATGAAGCCCCCATGGGTCAGATGGAGCTTGTGAGGGCCCACTCAGCCCCACAGCTGCCCAGCCTGGGAACTGCAGGCCTCCGTGGACCATGAAGGAAAGACCTGGTCCCCGGTGCATGATGGTGGCTAGTCTCTGGGGGCGGTTTAAGGGACAGGTGGAAAACTTCATGGAACTTAGATGGGGGCTTCCAGGCAGCACCCCTGCACTTCTGCATGCTCTTTCAGCATCTTAAAAAATCTTTTATTATGGTAAAGCATACATAAAATGTTTCCTCTTGATGATTTTTCAGTGTATAGTTGAGTGGCATTAAGAATGTTCACCACCATCCATCTCCAGAACTTTTGCATTATGTTTTTTTTTTTTAATGCGATCATCTGCCCGCACTCTTCTGCAGCCCTCCTCTAAAACTGGGTACTCCCCAGGGGAGGACTCTGTGGGAGCCTATCCCACCCACACCAGCCTGGCCACTGCCCTGCGCCAGTGTTGCATGTTTAAGTTTCTAAGATCAGATCTGAGCCTGCCACTGCCCTGTCTTGCCTCTCTCACCCCTTACACAGTGGAGTGGACACCTGGGCCCTGCTTCCCTCCAGGTGTCCCCCTGCTGCCCGCGTATCACCCTTGCACATGCAGGGCCTCTGTCCTTCCTCTCCTGCTCAGCTCCCCAGCACCCCTGCCACACTGCCGGGGTCGCTCTCCACAGCTCTGCTGGGAGCCATGAAAAGGTGGGCTTGGCAGGGATTGAGCTGTTTTAACGAAAGATGCCGGAGTTCAGACAAGCATGTGTGGGATTGGAAGGAGCAGCCAGGGAGATGGGGAGGGAGAGAGGCAGATCCAAGATGACTCCTCCAGCATAAAGCAAAGACACGAATCACGTATCTTCTGTTCACAGAACTGATTATATCTCATAGAAGGTACTTTCTCCTTCTTTATATATATATTGTTAACTTTGTGAATCAGAAATTTCTTTGGGCTGAAGTGCTGGTTATGAGCCTGAGAGATAGAGGAGTCAAGTAACGTCCCTGCTTTCTTTGGATGGTTTTGCCCACCACTCTGTGTATGCTGGTGACCCCCCATCCCAAGGTTCCAGGGGCAGCTGCAGCCAAAACCCGTGAATGGGCAGGTTTACACTCCCATCCCAGTGCGGCTGTGCCCATTGGAGGGTTGGAAATCTGAACTTGCTCTGGGCTCCACTCTGCTGTCTTCTTTCAGCTGTGGTGGCACACATTGCATCCTGCACTCCGTGTCCCCCGACTTAGAAACGTCCTGGGTTGCTGAGTTGCCAAGAGCCCTGGGCCCTCTCTGTTCCCAGCATCTGGAGCTAGATCCCACACAGCCTCTGGCAGGGAGTGCACACAGCCACCATGGCAGCTTACGCCCAGACCTGGGTGCTGAGTCCCTACTGGCCTGCCCGTCTGGGAGCTCCCTAAGCTGCCCTTCCCAGACCAAGGGACCTGCTCAGTGAATGTTGCCTCTTCCTATTGTCCAGGAAACAAGCAACAGTACTCCCTAGGCTGGCCCCGTAAGCCCTTTTGAGTCCCCTGGACTGTCTTTGCAGGGTCACGTCCTTATGGGGTGACCCAAGTGATTGTTGCAGGGGTAGGGGCCCCAGCTGCCAGACTGAGCTGGGGAAGCCATATCCAGGTGCTTCTAGGGTTGGGCAGTCAGGGTGAACAGAAACAGATGCAGGATGGAATGTTCCGTTCTGGTCTTTCTCTGATACACCATGTGGCTCCCAACCCGCAGAGGACCCACCTTGTTGCCTGTGACCTAGAGTAACGCTCTCTTCTCTCCACTGACAGGTGACTGAGGAAGTCCACCGGCTGCTGAGAAGGTGCTCCTACCACTTTGTGTGCCGAGGCAAAGTCAGTGTCAAGGGCAAAGGCGAGATGTTGACATACTTTCTGGAAGGCAGGACTGATGGAAACGGCTCCCATCTCAGGTCCCTAGGCTTGGAGCGGAAAATGGGTCCATATGGGAGAGCTGGCCTTCAGGGCAGACGCCCCCCGGTGTGTCCCACTGGCCTCCCGGGCAGAGCTGGGCTCCCCCCTCACTCTGCGGGCCAGTACCTGCCCTCCACAACAGCTGGGAAGGAGGCCTAGTGGAGCTTATGCTGGCCTCTGGGGGTGCACACAGAGCAATAATGCTCTGGAGGCTACACAGGCCACAGTGGCTCCAGCCAGGACTAGCCAGACCAGCAGAGCAGGAAGCCAGCAGTGGGCTGCAGAAGGAGCATTGTCCAGGTGTGGCCTGTGGCTTGAGGGCCAGCCACCCAGCAGAAGCAGCATGGCAGTGATTTGGTGAGGCCTGCACATACTTGCAGGCCGTGGGGGAGATGTGTCCACTCCATCCTTCCTTCGGGGGCATAGAAACACTGTCCTTTTCCAGCAGGCCTGTTCAGGTTTGGCCAGGTTGGCATCCACATCAGGACCTTCAGAGCACCCTCCAGGGGTACAGCAAGAGCCATGGAGGTCTGGTTGGCAGAGCGACCAAGGAGCCCACCACAAGTATGTCTCGAGACAGCTCTGCATCCACCCAGCTGATGCAGGACCGGCATGCAGGTGGCTCCAGCCTTGGGCAGCGGCTTCAAGAGCCAAAGGGGGAAGTCAGGCTTCACCGGGAGGGTCACCAGAGCTGGGGGTTTTCACATGATAGGCATGGCACAGAGCCATCCACTCTTGGACTGGACAGTTTGGGAAGAATTGAGAAGCCGCCTCTCACTGCATGATGGTGGTGGCTGCTGGCTTCCCTCAAGAGTGGCTTTTTGCTAAGAGCCAGAGGCAGGTCTTCTGGAATTCTCAGGGGGCCCTGCAGCCCCATCTCCATCATCATGGCCAGCATCTACTTCTTGTTCTGCCTGTGCATTCTCCACCTGCTCTACCTGATGGGTTCTGGCTCCTCTAAACCTGGACATTTCCCGTCCTGCACCGTCAGTGTTTGCGTTCAAAGGAGAAGAGGGATGGATGTCATTTCATCCCTTTTCCTGTGGCGTCTTGGGTCCTGTACATTTCACTACAGTGCAAGCCTCTGTTTTTGTTGGTATCAAGTGACCCTTACACCCATGAGCAAGTTTCCTTGATGGAAGATACTGTTTCTCCAGCAGAATCAGTTCTCCTGGACTGGGTGTTTCCGAGTTGGCTGATGGTTGTGAGTCCATGTGTCCCTGCTCCAGTTGCAGGGAAACTGACAGCGGGTGATTGTGTTGACATCTGAGAAGCTCCCACCTGTGCATCTAGAGGACCACGATGAAGACGAAGGCAAAGCTGTAGGTGGCAGGGGGCCAGAAGGGTCAGTGGGAAAGGGCTACCCAGAAATGGCAGCTGAGGCCCGGCATGTGGAAACTCTGGATCTCAGTCATAGAAAGGAAGACAGCTTGAAATGGGAGGGAAGGCTCTGCAGGCACGGCAGTAGGGGAGCATCCAGAGACCCACTACTCTGAAACGTGGCCAGAGAAGTTTCTTTGGACTGCCGGTGAGGACTGAGCCCTACTTCTGCTAAAAGCCAGCAGGCTTGGCAGTCCCGCTCCTCACTGGTCCCCAAGGGCTCTACCTCCTTCCTGGGGTCCTGGTTTTTCAGAATAGGAGCACTGAAAAGCCCAGGCTTTTCCCCCTGGAGTGTAGAACTGTGTGTGGGGTCTGTTCTGGACTGATTTCGGTCAGGGTGACCTGGTGATGTCCCCTGCTGCTCCCATCGTGGTGTGTCAAATGTGGCTTCCTGTGTGGGGAGGGCTTGACCCCAGCTTAGCCATGTAGTTGTGTGGGGGCAGCTGGGGCCTTGGTCATAGATGGGGGAGGTCAGGCCCTGGAGGCTTTGCAGGGCAGCCAGCACAGTGATGCCTGGGGATTCGGGGTTGGTGGTGGTGACTCCAGCTGAGGCAGGACTCAGGAGAGAAGTGGCAGAGTGAACAGTTTTGGGTAGAGTCCCCTGTCTGCCTATCCTGAGGCCGCAGACCACAGGTGGCCAGATGGGACTGTAGGGAGCATTGTCCATTCTCCTTTCTCTCCTGGCAGGGCTATGGCTTCCATGATGGCGCAAGGGGGTAGGACAGTCTCCTGGCGCCTTCCTGTAGAATGATTTTGACCCATGCCTTTCTGTCGCCTTTCCCTGGCTATGTCGGGGCTCATGGGCAGGCCAGGCTACGCTGTGGCCTGTCTGGCCCCATGGCCCGACTGGAGACTTTAAGGGTAGAGAATGGGTAGCTTTCGTTTTCCTCAGATAGTTATCACGTTGCCGTCCACTCACATGGCCTGGTGTTCTGGCATCACTGTGTGCCAGTGAGGGCTGGGCTCCTGTGAGGTCCTAGGACAGAAGGAGATGCTTGTGGGGGTCTCTTGCTGCTGTCAGGGTGTCCATAGGAGCTTCTGTTTATGTGAAGTCTCCAGGCTGCCAGCGAGGGCTCCTGAGGACGGGCAGGCTCACTGTGAGGACGAAGTGTCTGAGCTAGCCGAGGGCTGAGAATCTGGCTCTGACTGGGGCCCTGCCTTGTTTCTGCTCTCACACTTTCCTCTATTCCAGACAAATGGCTCATCCTTATGGTCCCCTTTTCCACTAGGATTTTCTCATCCATCCTTCCATTCATCTCAACCAGATTTGAAGCAGTCAGCTCAGAAAAGAGCCACAAGGGGCAAGTGAGTGCACAGCAGGGCGGTGAGTGGCCCTGGCCTCCTCACAGTGTTGTCCTCAACCCCTTGGGTCATTCAGAAGGGCTGAGAGCCTCCCTGGCACAGCCTAGTTCTCCTCATTCCAGTTTCTACCAATGCCCCTGCGGGTGGGGAATAGACAGAGGACTGGCGCCAAACGCATCCACACCCTAGTCTGAGGCCCTGTGGCTATGCGCTATCACACAGCACAGGGGACTTTGCAGATGGAATTAAGGTTGGGGACATAGGGTGGCAGAAGATCCTGGATTATCCAGTTGGGCTCAGGGCAGCCACATGGAGCCTTGAGATGGACAAGAAAGGTAGGAGAGCTGGGAGAGATTCAAAGCGTGACAGGAATGGTGCCATCATTGCTAGTTTAAAGGCAAGGGGCCGCAAGTCAACGTCTGAGGCCGCTTCACAGCTCTAGCCCCAGCCAGCAAGGAAGCGGAGATGTCATTGCACAGTTGGAAGGGGCTGAATTCGCCTACAACCTGATTGAGCCTGAAGCAGATTCATCCCAGAGCCTCCAGGACTGAGCAGAGCCCCGCCTGGCCCCTTAGTTCAGCCTGTGAGACTGAGCAGACAGTCAGCTGCACCTTGCTCTGTCTGGCCTGGGGTCCACAGAGCGAGGATGTTGGGCACGTGTGTCTGTGAAGCCACTCAAGGTGGGGCCACTTCTACAGCAGCAAGAGGAAGCTGTCCCCGGGATCATGCTGCCTTCTCTGGGCACGCAGCTGTTCTGAAGTGGACCCCACGGCAAGCTTCAGCAAGGTCTCCACGTCAGGGGGCAAACCTCTCCATCATCAGCAGCTCCAAACCCCACCTTCCTGAATATTCAGGAACTGTATTTAGCCATAATGTTTCTTGGGGTTTGGTGAAAAACGACTTCATTTTTATTTGTGAGAAAACTGTATTATATTGCCTTATTTATTTTTAATCGTGTACAATATTCATGTACAAATGTTAGAGCCAGTTGGGTAGGATTCTAAATTATTTATTTAAGAGGCTCTGTACATAGTGCACCCATGACAGGTGCTGCCTGTTTACTCGTACCAAAAATGAAGAAAAGCCCCACACCCACTTTAGCCCCTGCTTGGAGATGCTCTGGTCCTTTGGAAACGACCCCGTGTGTTTCCCTTTGCAACTTCGCATGTCTTTCATGCCTGACACCATAGAGTAGAACACAGCCTCGGAATGCTTTCAGATGCTTCCATGGACCGCGCCGGCCCTGGGCCGGTCCACTCCCACAGGTGTCTGTGTCCTGCAGGGAGATATCCACCACAGACCCAGCCACCCAGGTTGCCAGCCCGTGTTTCTCAGACTCTGAAGCCACCAAGGCTTCTGGAACACCTGTCATAGAAGCAATAACTCTTAACTATACTGTAGAGACAAGTCTGGTCCAAAGCAGATTGATAATTCAGAGACAAGCCATGCACACGAGTTTGCCCAATTCCCTGGAGTTGGGGGCAGGGGGCTGCCACTCCCAAAGCCCCCACCCCTTCCTGAGGACCCAGCTCGGGCGCTCAGTTCTTGTGAGTTAGGCTGTCAGTGTTGGTCAGAGCTCAGCACCTGGCCTGGTGAGCAGTCAGAGTCGGTGTCAACTCTCATCAGATCATTGTCATTTGTAGCCTTGCTCGTGTGAGGTGCAGGGACGTAAGGACGCTTACCCCATCCAAGTTCTGTTCGGGTTGATGAATCTCCCGGGGGTGGTAAACTGCACAGTTTGTTGCAGCAGTGTAAATGGGATAAAATTTCAAGACTTACCTGTGATACGCCACTTTATGGAAGTGCTGGTGTGCTCAAAGTTGTCCCCGGTCACCTTCCGTGGTGCTGGTGCCATCCTGGCAGGACAAGAGCCCTCTGGACAGGACACCTGTCCAGGATCGGGGACCCTGCATCAGGCCGGCCTGTGTGTGAGCAGGTTGGTCTTGGTATATCTTGAAGGTCTGAGCTACCAAGATCAACCTCCTCATACCCAAGGCAGCCTGACATGGGATCCCTGATCCTGGTATCTCAGGCCTTTAAATTAGCTTGGGAGATGACCAAGACAGAGGTCTTGCTTGACGAACTCAGATACCCAAAATAACCATCAGCGCTTGAATCATTCCCTGCTCTTTGGCACCAGAGAAGAGATAGCACAGGCCAGTGTCCATAGCTGGCAAAGTGGGCAGTGGGGGCAATTGAGTCACTTCGACCTTCTGTGGCCCCGGCTCTCTCTGTCCCCCCTAAGTCAGCCAGAGCCGGCTGGGCTGAGACCAGTGTCTCAGCTGGATCAAGCCCAACACTGAGGGGCTGCCAGCTAAGGAACCACCCTAGGTGGCAGCATCGGGGGGCAGGACCTGAGGACCTGCTTCCTCTTATGGAGGGGCACAGCCAGGATAGAGCCCAGGGTAGGCATTCAAGAAGGCTCAGTTGGGCTTGGCAGAAGGAAGTTTCTCCCACTTTTGATTTTTTTTCACAGACAGGTTCAGGTGCTCTCTCGGTGGCCAGGCCCTGCCACTGAGGGATGAATGTTGCACAGGGGTTCATCTGGAAGCCGCAGGCTCTATGATTCTGTGTGAACCGACAGCAAGGAGCTGAAAGGCGGGCTCTGCACCCAGGAGAGAGCTGGGGTACGGAGCAGCCGGATGCAGGGCTCCCAGGGCCGTGAAGACAGAGGCCCCTTGGAGGCAGACAGGACAGGACTGGGGTGGCCAGAAACATGGGGCAGGGCCCCAGCCAGGGCAGCTGCTCTCCATGTAGACAGTGCTCCTTCAAAAGGTCAGGCGTGCAGAGAGCACAACCCCAGACACAGTGAAGAGCTCAGAGCCCCCCTGGTGCTGCTTCACCTTAGGGAGCCCACAGGGACACTTAGGTAGTTTTCCGGCGATTTCCCATTTTGTCCTTCTATTTGTTCACACACTTAATGGAGGCAGGTCCTGTAATAGGATGTGAGAAAATGTGTCACCTCCGTGGTCTGTTCCACAAACTCTACGGATGCAACTTCAGGTGCCACGTTTTGGGGGCTAGACTTCTCTAAATGGCACACCATCACGTAATGACTCATACATTCGTATTTTTTAGTTTCCCTGAATATTTAATCCATTCTGTTCCACATCAAATCTGGTTCACTGTCTTTAAAGAAACGGTTACTCCACTAGAGGCCATGCTTAATTCAAATATGTCTGTGTGCCTATGTGTGTGAGCACGTGTGTTTGTGTGCTTGTCATGTGTGCTGTATACATGTGTGTGTTGTGTAGCATAAGCCAAATGACATTTAATAATTTGTCTCTGGGATTAAGATGGAGTCATAGAAGGAACAAAATCAAATACAAGTATAGCCAGATGACTGCCACACAGAGCATTTGAGGAAATTGTCCCCCACTGCCCTGACTTGATTTCCCTCAGAAAATCTACATTATCAGAGGCAGTGGTCTGGGGTGGGCAGCATCCCAGACTCTGAGGCAGAACATGATCCCATGAGGTATACACGTGACTTCTGAGTCTCTGTCTACAAACCACTGCTAGCTTTCTGTTTTTGTTTTTGTTTTTTTAATGTCCATGGACACCGAGGCACTAAATAGGTCTCATTTTCCTTGGCTGGTTGTTTATTTTTACTTATGGGGTTTTCGGTTTACACGAACAGCCTCAGAGTGGTGTTGGCCGTGGGAATGCGGAAGGAACAGCTAAGGAGAAAACGAGCCTCAGCCGCCACAAGCTCCCATCTTTCCTCCAGTCAGTTACTGGGAACTGAGTTGGAGACCAGGCCTTCCCAGCTGATTATTTGCCAGCTTCGACTTCCTCAGCTGGGAGGTGGGAGGAGTACAGTAGACAAGTGGCCTTCTTGGTTTGTGCTTTGCAATTGGCTGAAAAAAAAACATCTTGGAAATGAGACAGCGACCACAGTGGCAGCCATCTGGCCTGATGCTGTGTCCTTCATACCTGACAGGTGTCTGTCATCGTAGGTACAAGTCCTTCATCCTTCGTTCTTTGTGAAATTAATTTCCTTCCACACATCACTCAATTCAATGTGTTCTATGCTAATAACTACAGGGGAAGGGTAATCATCGCTCTTCTGTCTAGTTAAAATAGTCTCCCATGGGCCTTTTGGTGTGGTCGCAAATTAAGGAAACCCTCATCACTAGTACTTAAATTTGGCTGTACAGTAATGGGAACCTTCTGTGTGCTTCACCTCACTCTCTCCTTCCAGCAACCCATGGGAGGAGGTTTTCTTGTTAATCCTCACGAGGCCCACAGAGGGTAGGGACTTAAGTCACCTGAGCGGGGCCAGGATTCACCTCCTGCTCAGTCTAGTCCCAGGCACTTGTGTTTTCTACTACATTTAAGACCTCTTTGCTAACAATAAAATTTGTGAAAGTTGTGTTGGTTGTGATGGAGAACTCCAGCTCATCCACACACAAGTGCCCGCCGTGGCAGAGGGAACACCTCAGAAGGTGGGTTCTGAGTGCAGCCGAGGCTGGTCTTCCAGCAGGCAAGGCTTGCTCCAACTACCCGTCCTTGGAGCATATACCTAAGTCCTTATTGTCGCTGGCGACCTTGGCCTCATGTTGCCGGGTTGGAGCAATACAGTTCATCTTGGCTAAGTCATATTCCTTCTCCTTTAACAACTGAGCCACAAGGAAATAGAATGTTAGGCTCTAAGAAACCCTACTTTGTCTATCAGACTTTATATTCTATGTATTGAGCACAACCTATCATTGTGTCTACTAAGATGCAGAATCTTCTTAAACAAGGAGAGCAGTTATTGTCTTTTTCTGTAAGGCCTCTCTGACATCAAATAGGAAGAATGTGGCACCCCCAGACACCCGCAAACTACGCATCATTTCTCCTTAAGTGAGATGAGCCCACCCGGGTTCCAAGCTTCCTAGTCAGGAGTTCTGTGAGCTGTGGGAAGGCCATTAGTTGAGTTTGCTGTTTCGACTCTCATCTTCCTCTGCTGTAGGGCCATTCGGTGTTATTGTCATATGCTACTGGTGGGGTGTAGGTGGGTCAGGGTGCCTTCCCAGGGATTAAGAGGATGTTCAAAGAGACGATTTTGCCGCAGATATTCAGAAGAAAGGGATTATGATGGATGGTGAGAAATTTGACAACCACCAGACTACACATTCCCTGACTGTCCCCTGGGTGCTGGGTCCTGCTGGTACCTGATAGCTCACACTTTCAGAGAGGTTGGTTTCCAAAGAGCTTTCAGCCACCTTTTGAGAATTACTATCTAAATGGGAATAATATCCTAGACTAACTCCCAAGAGATCTATCAAATCTAGTGGGCTTAATAAACTTGTGTGGGACCGTGCAAGAACAGTCACTCAGAGCAGCCTACCTGTAGGCATCTGCTTCCCTGACATGTGCAGCGGGGAGCTGGCCCGACAGCAGCCAGAACTTCTCGCCTCCCACCAGCAACCCCTACTCAACTCCAAGTCCCAGACACACGAAGCACAAGTCTCAGGGGACCATTCCCACATTGTGGGGATCTCGAGGAAGCCCATAACCGTCTCTTGCCTACGCCAGGAGTGTTGATCCAGTTGCCCACCAGGAGCACACACACCCAGTGTGGGAGAGGCGTAGGGTTTTGCCTTCATCCCTGTTGAAACACACATATGCAAGCCATTTGCGTTCTGGAATTGCATGCCGTGAATTTCCTAATTGTGTAGAACTTCCCTTTGAATTTGAAATCACACCGCATGCACCCAGCGACCGGCCCAGGCCTGCCCTCGGGTCATCTGCCCGCTGACGAGTCCCGTGGAGCCTGAGCTTTGTGTAGCTTGTGCACTAATTCCTTCCTCCACTATCCTCGTTTATACTGATTGCACACCCCCTGCACAAATGAAAATGTCATTATTATGATCATCTCTTCACGGTAGGGTCCATTCTGATTTAAGGTAAGCCCAAAGTCCACCTCTGGATTTTCTTGACTCGCTGAGAAAAGTTGTGTATGCGCCTGTGTCCTTCTGGGTTTGGCTAGCTAGGGTTGTGTCACCCCCCTGCCCCGTGAGATGGAGAGTGATGTGGGCAAGGGTGTCATTTTTTCACACAATAAAATTCACCGAGGATGCTTCTGTAGAAGTGAGAAACACGACGATTTTCAGAATTACAATAACTCACTCTCACTGGGTAACTTCTCATGATAGATTTGTATGATCAATACGGGTCTATTTTTATGTCAACTGAACACTGTAGAGCACCTTCCAGTCTTTTTCAAGATTGTTAAATTGAGACAAGTAATTGAATAATTTGTCCTATTTTTATTTAAAAAAAAAGTGAATGGACTGAAATGTTAAATGTGAATGTACATTTCTTAATTGCAACTTTTCTACTGAGTGTTTGCACTATACTTTCTGGAATCTTATTTAACAAAATAAAGGAAAAAATTGCTTGACTAACTCTGCGGCCATTTCAATTGAGAAATAAGCAGTTATGTGGATGTCTTAAAGACACTCCTCTGCCTGTTTCCCATACCTTCAGGAGGGAAGTTTTATTTGAGGTATTAAGTACTACATGATCCCCAACTTAGATTAGACCACACCTGGACTATTATCACCCCTCCCCCTCCACCATTACATGCTTTTCTCATTCAGTATTTTAGTCCGGTACCTTTCTGAACCTCACAATGAAGACACTTTTTTTTTTTTTTAGATAATATTGAAAATTTAATATTGACTTTCCATTTTATTAGCCCTTCTTGCATCTCAGAGTATCCTTCTGAGATTGCATCGCTTCTTCTATCTTTTAGAAGTTTCTTTAGCTCAGGACTCAGGGGATAAATTCATTTTATGTTCTGTAGTCATTATTTCATCTCCTGTCTTAAACGATAAAACTATCCGAGCACATAGTTATCAGTTGACAAGTTATTTTCTTTCAAAAGCTTGACAATATTGCATCATCTGTCAAGTTTGGCTGACAGTGAAGAGTGGCTTCCACTGTTGCCACTGAGGAACCTTCCACCAGCCAATTTGCTTTTGCTTCGCATGCTGTCTTGGGGTTCTCCTCAGAAACAGAACCAACAGGGGTGGGTGTGTGCTCTGAAAGGGAGAGAGAGAGAGAGGGAGGGAGGGAGAGAGAGAGAGAGATTCACGTGATTGTGGGGCTGGCAAGTTTGAAATCTGTGGGGGAGGGAGAGGGTGGCAGGCTGGAGACCCAGGGAGGTGCTAATGTAGTTCATGTCTGAAGGTCATCTGGAAACAGAATTCCTTTTTCCTTGAGGAATTCAGTCCTGTTTTGAAGGCCTTCAAATGATTGGATGAGGCCCGCCCACACTGTGAAGGGTCATCTGCTTTACCCAAAGTCAACTAATTACAAATGTCAGTAACATCTAAAAGATACCTTCACAACACGTACGCTGGTGTCTGACCAAACACTGGGACCCGTGGCCTAGCCAAGCACACATCACATTAACCATCACATTTGTGGTATACAGTTTTTCACTGTCTCTTTAATTGCAAATATAATCAACTGTTAGTAAAGGGAATTATTACGAAAAGAATATCTCAATGGAAAAAAGTCAGAAAGCATATCATAGGAAGAAATACAACTAACCAGAAAACATATGGACATATATATGTTCGACAGAACTGTTAATAAAATAAATGCCAGTTAAAAACAGTGATGGTCCTCAACCTCTGGGCTGTGAACTGGTACTGGTCCATGGCCTGTTAGGAACGGGACCACACAGCAGGTGGTGAGCGGCAGGTGAGTGGAGCTCTGTCTCTTGTCAGATCAGCAGCGGCATCAGCTTCTCACAGGAGCATGAACCCGATTGCAAACTGCACATACGAGGGATCTAAGTTGCTCCCTCCTTATGAGAAACCAATGTCTAATGATCCCTCAACCCCTGCCATCCATGGAAAAATGTCTTCCATGAAACGGTCCCTGATGCCAAAAAGGTTGGGGACCGCTGATGTATATATAGCAGTCACCTTACAAATGTTTTTTGAAAAGATAGCGTTTGAACACTAGCAAAGCTACAGTGAGATCAGGCTTGGACACCACTCACAGGAATTCATACCTCACTAGGGGAAGCGTAACAAGTACCCTAAAACGTTAACATTTTTTAACACAGTAAAATACCTCTAGGATTCTATCCAATAAAATCGGTAGACATCAAGTACAAAGTTTTTATGCAAAGGTTATCATTGTATTAAACATAATAATGAAAAATTGAGAACAAACTTGTGATAGACAGAATCCTAGAGATGTCCCCAGTCTTTAAACCTGTGAATGGGAGGAGACACCACTCCTGACTATGTGATGGATTGTGCGAGCTGGACTTCACAGGAGCCCTTAAAGCCGAGAACTACTGGCTGGTAGCAGAAGTCAGTGGGAGGGATTTGAAGCCTGAAAAAGTTCTGCCCTGCCAGTAAAAGCTTGGAGACTGAGGAGGCCATGTGATGAAGGGCACAGAGGACTTTAGGTTCCAAGATCCAGCTGACAGCCAGCAAGGGAACAGAGCCTCAGTCCTTCATGCCTGTGAACTGAGTTGAGACGTTAGTTTTCATCTTTATTGAAATCATACCTTCCCCCCCAACCCTAACCCACAACATGAATATTATATTTACACAATGCCTGAGCTTCTCTATCCCTGCGTTACCAAGTGTGGTTCAGAGACACAATTTGTGGAGTGCTAGCATTCCACCTTGGGACAGATCCTGTCAACCTGGGGGTGAGTATTAAATTCTGCCAACCTGATGGAGCCTGGAGGCCAATTCCTGCCCAGATGCCTCAAGGAAGAAGCCACCTTCTCACCTTGCGAGATCCCAGGCAGAGACCGGCTGAATCATGAGAACTGAGATAATAAATGGATATTGTTGTGAACGCCAAGTCACACTTGTGGCCATTTGTTATGCAGCCATAGAAAACTAAAATGCAATAGAAACCAACACACTAAACTCAAAGAACTAAAACACATTATAAGGCTGGCCTCAGTGGCTCAGCCTGTAATCCTAGCACTTTGGGAGGCTGAGGCAAGTGGATTCACTGAGCCTGCCGGTTCGAGACCAGCCTGGGCAACTTGGTGAGACCTCGTCTGTACAATAAAATAAAAAAAAGCCTGGTAGCGCACGTCTGTAGTTTTGGACTACTCAGAAGGCTGGGGCATAAGGATCGCTGGAGCCCAGAAGGTTGATGCTGGGGTGGCCGTGAGCATGCGTGCCACTGCACTCCAGCCTGGGTGAAGAAGTGAGACTCCAACCCAAAATAATAATAATAATAATAATAATAATAATAATAATAATAATAAAACACAATATAAAACTAGTTCATGACATAACAGAGGCACATCACACGATGAAAGCGACCAGTCTTTGAATCGCACTTTGTGAAAAGACAGCAGAGGGGCTCAGGCTTTGTGTGTAGACATGTATCCATTTGGGGGGGAGTATAATTTCAATAAAGAGGAATTCACTTCTCAGAATTTATGGGCATTTTAAGTTGATAGAAATTACACCAGAAAAAAATAATGCATTTCCTTTCTTCATAGGTTTTAAAACTGCATTTCTGCAAAATATATGAGTTTGCTCACATAGCAAGCATTAAGGAAATCCCTTTCATCCCAAATAATGGTACGAGTTATCACTGGTGTCATCCCCCAGGACTCTTGTTTATCTGTTTATCATTCTTCCCTAAGAAGATCATAAATTTAGAAATCTTGCTCTCTAACCTGAGCCAGCCACATCATGAGCCTCAGTCTGAGAACACCTCGTCTCCTGTTCCCAGTTTCTCCCGACCTCCTTTCCTCTGGAGGATTTGGAAAGCATCAGATAGGCCAAATGGAGACTCCATTCCACAGGTGTGTCCAGGCACTGGGGCGGCAGGACTTGTGTGTCTTTGGCCTGCTTCCTGTAGCATTTCCCATGGACAGAACACACTCATGATCTGCACGGTCTTATTTGTGAAATAGTCAAGAGAATTGCATTTTAAGCACTTTAACTAGCATGCCAATGGATAACTCCATATATCCCAACTGTGTAAAGGCATAATGATAACATTTTGTTGACATACAGAAGATGCAGCATAAATGTCTAGGAAATCACCTTACACATCAAAACTTTCTTCAGAGTGCCGGTAATTCCCAGTCCTTCAAGAACACACTTCCCCAAAGTTCCCACGTTATTGTTTTTCTCCTTTTGGACTCTTTCTGAATTTCACTCGTCGAGAGACAAGAGAATTCACATGCCTGAGTGACTATGTATCAGAAACAGACTTTGTGAATATTTCTCATGAAGCCAGTTTATTTTCAATTATAAAGACTGGAAGGAATTACTCTAAAGATTTATCTCTTTATTTTGCAATTACAGGCCGTTTTTTGCTTTATATATTTATTTGAAAAAACAACTTTTATAAATCTGATAATTTTTATAAACTGATATAATTATATAAAAGAAAAAAGTAAACAAATTAAATAGGCTGCACAGGATGAACTAGCTCATAAAACTTACACATTTAAACATGGTACATACTAGATGAATCTTATCACTTGTAAAGAACATCTGATGAAATCTGAAGTTACGATCTCAACTGCAGCCACCATCCTGCATCTAATCCCTCCTGTGAGGAAATTTGAAAAAATGTGGGCGCTTCCAGGGAGAACCTGATTCTTGATACTTTCCACCTACCTTGCAGATCAGCAGTGAAACTTGTCACCTGTCTCTTGAAACAGAACATCCTAGACCTTACAGGCCCTTAGAATCTATTGTCTTCTCATTTTGTGATCTGATCTTGGATTTCATCTAGGGGTTGCTACTCTAGCAATAAATCTTTTATCTGCATCCCTGAGAAGAGCCAGCCCACCTGCCCACACACCTGAGGGGAGGGGTGGGAGGTAGTACAGGACCTGACTGGAAATGTAAGCATTCCTTTGTTTTTAGAAAGAAAAAAAGCAAACTTTTAAAGATAAAGTGGGGATGGAAACATTTACAAGAATAAAATCTAGCTCTGTATTTAGTAACCACAAAGGTGTCCCTGAGATTTCTGTACTTAGGAGATTTGATGTTGGTTTTGTGTTAAACAGAGACTCCCAGGGCACCCATTTCTGCTTCCTTACACTGATCACTTAAGAGGGACCCTTATGTTTGGCAGGGAGCACAGTACTGGAGAGGGGTGAGGTAGTGGGCAGGAGATTATATTCCTCTAGCCCCACCCACTAAACAAACACATTCAACCCCCTTCCCCACCCCCCAGATTTCCAGACCGTCCTCTAGGTGAGAACCATGGTTTCGGGGCTTTCCTGGAGTGGCAGTCCAGGCCCACTATGACTGGGCTCCCACTCCTGTGTGGTGACCCTATAACCTCAGTCCTAGCCAGCTGTGCAGCTCAGGAGGGCTGGCCTATGAGCTCTCTTGAGCATCCTTGTCTTTACCTGTGAATTTCATGGGATCCCACAGTCTGTTTTCTCCTACAGTCTATCGGGGAAGGAAGTGGCTGCTCTCCAGGGGTGGGCCTCTGTGCAGTTCCCTCACCTGTTAGGGCCTGTTCTCCCCTTAACATATGGGAAAGGAAAACACAGCCCTTACCGTTGGTGCTCAGACCAGACCACCATGACCACGTGTTTGGGGACCCACCATCCATTGCAGAGGTTTTCTTTCCAGTCTCTGTTTCAGGCTCTAATCTGCTGTCCCCAAAGTTGCTCCCAGGGCATCAGCCCACCCCTACCTTTTCTGAGAGGCCTGAGTGGCTGCAGCCACTCCCACTTAGGATTCGGATCACTCTTTACATATCCCTGGGATGCATGTTCTTCATGTGTCAGATAAAGAAGCCGGGGCTCAGACAAGCAGAGAGTTATTCCCAAGGTCAGAGCTGGGTGGTGGGGGACATGGGGCTCAAATCAGGCCCCATGATCCTTTCCTCAAGTTGTACAACATTGTCGAACTTTGTCCTTTTTAAATGGTCAATTCTGCCCCTCCCTCATCTCAGTTGGTTCCTCTGAGAACCACATTTCCAGTCTAAGGAATGAGATCTCTCATCCGTTGTTCCCACCCCACTTGAGAGAGGCCACGGGATCTGGGGCCAGCCTGAGGAGGGTGCAGGGTAGATGACTTAGTCAGGCCAAGGCAAGAAGCTCCCAAGTCCCTCGCTTTCCCATCCTGGCACTAAGCACTCACTCGGCTTGAATGGTGAGCTCATGCTGGGTGGCTTCCTCGATGTTCTGAAGTAGGCGGATCTCCCACTGCCTCACTCGCTCCATCTGTTTAAAGGAAACGGTTACCCTATAGGAAAATCTCTCCCACTGCAAAACGTGCTTAGGAAAAAAGTGTCCACCCAGGCCTACAGACCCTTGCCCAGGGTCTGCCGCCCGGCCCAGCCAGCCCCACACAATTCTGCCTCCTCGTGTTTCAAACACACCTCGGGCTGACTCCCAAATAGGAGCCAGTAGCCACCAGAGGCCAAGGCTCAGTGGGGAGTGTATAGGTGAATAGGGTAAGGCCCAGATGAGGTTTGTGTCTGATAGAGGAGCAGACAGGGACGAGGAGTTTCAGGGAGGAGTCAGACAGGCTGTGAGTCTGGAAGGCCAAAGCCCACTTGGGGCAGGCACCTTGGATGAGCATCTGCCTAGGTCAGTCCAGATGGGATTTTGCAACTGTGTTCTCTAAAAAGTACCCTCTTCCAGGAGGCTGATCTGAGCAGCTGCAGCAGGGAACGAATGAGGCCCCCACCCAAGACAAAGGGGAAGAAAGGAATGAGTTAACCCCTCTTGTTAAACATGATTCCAGGATGGAGGCTCAGTAGAGACTGGGGCATTCTGGATGGCTTAGCCAGGCCATGTGGGATGTGGCTGGGGTCCACGGGCCAACAACGGCAGATCCACCATGGGTAAGCATCCTCTCAACACCCCGAAGGTCTAAAGACAAGCAAACCCACAGGACCAAGAATGAGGAACGAGTGAAGGCTCAACAGAGTCATCTGGGAGCACAGGTGAGCTGAGCCCTGGAGAGAAAACCTCTGCATTGGATGGTGGGTCCCTGGTGGGCGTGAGCCACCAGGAGGCACAGTGACTCCTCTTACAGAAGAGCCAGAGTGACTGTAAGCTCCAGGCACTGCTGCTGGCTGTCAGAGGGGGCTGGGCTGGGGTCTACAGGATCCCGTGGCCATCCTCCATAAGAGAAGCAGCAAGTTCCCCGTGTCCCTCCTTGCCCAAGATGGCAGCCGCTCTCTTGGTGTCTGGCATCCAGGTTGGCCTCCAGGGAGGCTGGCTCAGAGCAGAGGCCCTCAGAAAACTGTGTGAGGGGAGGCACTCCCTGTTATGACTCTCAGGGATTCACAGTTTGTTACACTGACGAAGGAAGATGCTGCCATCTCTGATCCCATGGAGGGGTCACATGGGGATCTAGGCTCAGCTAGGCGCCAGTGAGGTGCTTCATCCAGAGATTTTGTGACAGCCTTTACCCCTGGTGAAATCTGCAGGACCCTTCTCATCTTCAGCTCCCAGAATATTCCAGCCCGTTCTGACTCTCCTGGCATCAAGTGGAAACATTAACCCATGGGGACACGGTTGGCAAGAGGCAGCCAGTGTCGTGTGGTGAAGAAACTGCTAACACACAGTGCAGTCCTCAGTGCATGAGTCCGATCCAGGACTTGGAACTTTCTATCTGCCTCCACTCATCTGCAATGCCTCCCTCCTACCTGGGAGAGGGCAGTCAGCAAAGCCACACAGCACAGGAGTGCGTGGAAGACAGTGCTGGAAAAGTCCACTCTATGATTAACACCTTCAGAAAGTTGAGCAAAGACAAGCAAACAAGCTAGAGTAAATGGCTATGGGGAAAGGGCAAGGGGGGCAGGGGGGGTGAGGGAGATGTCCTGGAAAGTAAAGTCATCATGTAATAACCTTCGAAGACAGAACTGAACAACTCTCCTAAAAAGTAGAACAAAAAGGCTAGACAGAAAATGGAAAAGGAATCATTAGAGGATCAATCTGGGGCATCCAACAACCGGCTGCTGCTGATGAAAGAGAGAGAGAGAGAGAGAGAGACAGAGAGAGACAGAGAGAGACAGAGAGCGAGAGAGAGCGAGAGAAAACAGAGTCTGAGATTACAAAGAAAAAAGTATAAGAAGGGAGTATAAGAAAGGTTCCTGGAGGTGAATGGGCCCACGGAGTGTCCAGCATGTGAATGAAACTACCCACCCCAAATGTTATCACTGCAAAACTCAGCACCACCAAGAACCACACAAGGGGCCTGGAGAGACTTAGGAGGCTGAGGTGAGTGGATTGCCTGAGCCCGCGGGTTCGAGACCCATCTGGGCACGCGAGACCTCATCTCTACAATAAATAAAAAAATTAGCCGGGTGTGGTAGCGCGCGCCTGTAGTTCCAGCTACTTGGAAGACTGAGGCGGAAGGATCGCCGGAGCCCAGCTGGGTGACAGAGTGAAACTCCAGCTTAAAAAAAAAAAAAAAAAAAGTTATAGTGAAATAATATCAAAGAACTAATTTCTACTCCAACTCATGACATACATTACCTTATTTATTTATTTACTTATTTACTTATTTAGAAGTCTCACTCTGTCTTCCAGGCATGTGTGTTCATATATATTATATGAGTGGACATATATATAAATATGCATATGTATGTTCACTAAACAAATATCTATAAGATAATGTATGGAGAACCATAGTGATACTGTTCTAGAAATTTGAAAAAAATTTAATTTTATCCACACTAGAATATTTAGGTGCTTAGAAAACAGACTCCTAGTAACACCCAAATGAAGAAAGGATTATCCTAACCATTGTGAAATACCAATATCTTGTAAGAAAACAGAAAGTAGAATAATGTAGAATTTCTATATTGTCCAAAGATTTTAAAAAAATAAAAGGATGGACAAGTAAATAAAAAATCTATAGCTAGATAGACTCATTGTCATCTATATCTAAATAAAGCCTAGAAAAATCTTGTAATCGCAAGGGTTAAAGCCATCAAGTATTAGGAATATTTGTAGGAAGCTGTTCATAAGACAAAAAATAAATTTTCATAAGGATCTAAAGCTAGCAAAAGGAATTGGAGCATTATACTATATTGTAGCTTTGTTTAGTGAATTTTTAGTGAATGACCAGTTTGGCAATGTTAGCAGGATGCTACTGGGTTTCATCAGAACTCCTATTGCCTGTGGGCTTTCCCCTGCCCAAGGAATTGAGGGACCCATCGAACACCAGGCAGGGAACACTGTTTTGATTCTACTCATCCATACAAGTGGCTCCTCTAAGAAATCTTAAGCCTTTGTAATCTAATGTATTCTCCTGGTTTTGAACTCATATCCTTATTTTTCCATATTTTTGCTTATGTCATATTGAATAAAATTAAAATTCATAGTGGTGTAGGTCAAAAGGAACTGGAGAATATAGTCACCAGGCATGTTACTATGAGTTGGTTTCAAATTTGATCAGGAATCAATATGAGAATACCTGGCTATGAATGTTGATCATTCAGCCACAATTGTTCTTACTCTTCAGGGCCAGAGATAAAACTTATGAACCTTCTGCTTGTACTCAAATCAATTATCATTGCCTTGAATTCTCCAGAGCTCCAACAAAATTTTGGGGAGAGGACAAATAGCAGACTGGTATGTCATCTGCTTTGTTTTTGTAGAAAAAGCAAATCTGGGGGGAAATCTTCTATATTTAATTTCCATTCCCCCTCCCAGAGAAGAAAGGAGTAAAACAATGGAAAAAAAGGAGCAAGAAAAAGAAAAGGGAGAAAGGGAAAAGGAAGGAAAGAAGAAAGGGTGGAAGGGAGGGAGGGAGGGAGGGAAAGAGATATGGAGGCAGGAAGGCAGAAAGGAAGGAGGGAGGGAAGGAAGGCAGGGGGAGGGGGGAGGGAGGCACAGAAGCAGGGAGGGAAGAAAGAGGAAAGGAGGGAGGGAAGGAGGAAGGAGCAAGGGAAGAGGGGCAGGCCTGAGAGGCATCTGATGCCTCACCCATGTGGGGTATAGCCTTGCTCCTTTTCTTCAAGACAGCCCTGGTGGGACTGCAATACTCTTTGGGTCCCCTGTCTCATGACTTCCCTCTGTGTATACTCTAGAACTCTGAGCCAGAGGAATGTTGATGGAAGCCTAATTCATTTCTTACCCACCACCCACACACTTTGGCGATCTAACTTCTTGCATGTCCCTGGCAATGGGATACTCACTACCAATTGGGCAGCCTATTCCACTACTAGCCAGCTCTCGTTTCTAACTTCTCCCCTGGTTCCAAAGGGGGCATGTGCAGCAGTGCTCTGGTGTCCTGGATCAGGAAGAAACCCCTGGGCATGTGATGTGCCTAGAAGGCCTGCTGGAGATGCCCACCCCACTGGTGCCCTCCTCCCACTGCTGAGCTTTCCTGTGGCATTGGGCAGTGCCCGCTGAAGGGCCACTTCACTACTCACCTTGCCTCCTGGTGCCAGGCACACCTCGTGCTCCCCTACCACCCTGGCTGTGTCTTCTTTCTCTCTGTTTCTGCCCAACTCTTTGATGCCAGGTTCCCCAAGGCCTGACTGCTGCTCTTCCGACACCTTACGAGGCCCCAGCCTAGACTTCTCCTCCTAGCCCCATCCAGAGCCATAAATGCCATAAATCCTGGATGACCCATGGTTCCTGAAGTTCAATTTGTCCTCAGGGGAATGTTTTACCCCCAAGCCTCCATAAGCTCCTTCTGAGGGCTTCCTATTGTGGGGAAAAGCATCAGCATTGTCCCCTCAACTCCAGTCACTGCTCTACCCACTGCTGCCTTCCTAGCCTCTTCCCTCTCCCTCCTCACAGCCCTGACTCAGCTCAGGGGCTTAGAGGAGTCCCTGTCCCCTGCTCCCTGTCACTTTACTCTCCTTCATCCTCTGCCCTGATGTCCAGAGTCATCTTTCTAAAACCCAGCTCAATGCCATCCCCATGAGTGTATCCCCAGTGCCTGTGGGACAGAGTTCAGGCTCCTGGGCCTCAGTTTCCCTGTCTAAGCAATGGGGATAAATGTACCACCTCTTAGGGCTGGGAGAGTGAGTGAGGCTCTGGATATGCTTTTGCCTTCCTTAGCCAACTGGAGAATATTTCTTCTATGCTGAATAGGATGGATTCATTTCCCTACCTATCTTACCAACAGAAGGTGAGGCTTTGTCATCTCTGTGGGTCCTGATCTAACCTGGGACGGGACTCAAGACCTGATCCCACACATGCTTCTTGAATGGAACTGAAAGGCTTCTGCTTCTGTCTGTGGCTTTTGTACCCTTTCCCCAAAGTCTGGGGAATCTGAGGTTGATCCAACCCTCATTTTATTAAAACAAAAACAAAAGGAGAGCAGCTTATAAGTTACCTGCTGCTGTGTAACAAAAGACTCCAAAACTTAAAACAGCAAACACTGTGATCTTGCAGCAGCTGAGGCTCAAGCACCTGGAAGTGGCTGAGCTGGGTGGCCCAGTTCAGGGTCTCTCTGCTGGGGCTGGAGGGTCTGTGTCCAGTCCGTTCATAAAGGTGGCCTAGCTCCTCACCCAAGGGCCTCTCTGTAAGGCTGCCTGGTGTCCTTATGACGCAGCAGCTGGCTTTCCTCAGCAGCTGGCTTTCCCCAGAGCAAGTGTTCAGAGAGCAACCAAGACAGAAGCCAGGGTGTTTACAACTTAATCTTGAAAGAGACCTCCCATTGTTTCTACTGTCTTCTGTTGGTCACACCAACTGGTGCAATGTGATAGGGATCTCACAAGGGTGTGAGTACCTGGAGATCATGGGGGAGGGGTCATCTGGGAGGCTGCCTACCATGTGTAACTTGATCCCCACACCTGTTGTGATGCCTGACTATTTGCAAAATTCAAATAAATATGAGGAGGGACCCAAAAAAACAAAATTATTTTTTGGAGATCGAGCCCCTTGTAGTACAGGTTTCCCCATTAGGTAAGTGTTCTAGGAACATATCTGCATCAGTGTACAAGCTAGCATTGTGAGAGGCTGTGTTTGGCTTCAGTGATTTTTTTTTCTCGAGATTCTTTCTACACATTTGTGCATTTCATGATGGATGATTTACATGCACACCTGCCCATACCAAAAACCTCCATGCCCCACCCTCCCTATTCACCCCATCTCACCCTGAGCAACGTTTTTTGTTTGTTTGTTTGTTCTTCAGATGAAAAAAGTCCTCAAAGGGAAATGTTTTGCCGATGTGAAGGAGGTGAGACCAAAAAAAAGGCAGAAGTACTAAAAGGCATCCAAACTGATGAGCTCAAAAACTGTTTTGAGCAGTGGCAAAAACGTCTGAATAGGTGTATTGCATCAAACAGAGAGTACTTTGAAGGTGACAAGTTTAAACATGTAAGAATAAATACCCAACTTTTTATAAATTCTGGGGTTTTGGGGTCCCCCTTACACAGCCTCAAAAGAAAGGTATCTGTACCATTAGGAGAATAAGACCGAGGGAAATCCAGGTATGCTAGATGACAATGCCTCTAACTCATGGCACAGCCCAGGGCAAGCTGCTGCCCCTGCCAGGCCTCTGTGGCCCTATCTGGACGATAGGAGTGAACAAGATGATGTCTGAAGCCTCTGAGCCACGGTGGCTCCTGAGTCTCTGTTCTAGAATGATGCTTCCCAAGGCCTTGACGGTGCCCCTGGTGATGGCAACACCATTAGAAGAAGATCCCTCCCCACGGGCACCACTTGTCAGGAATCAGAGCCGCTCAGTCTGGCCTGGTAGTTCTCACTCTTCTGGATTCCCAGACTCCAGCTTTTACACTTCATCACTGCATGTGACCAGCTAAGCAGGAGCAGAGAGGTGAGCAAAGGGCCCTGGGGGTGAGGAAGAGAGCAGATACTTCCCTGCATTTCTGCCAGGCCTCTGCTGGTGAGGCTTGCCAAGTCCTCCCCAAGAATCTGCCTCCCCGAACTCTGAACCCTGATCAGAATAGGGCCGGGGTCTGCAGAAGGGGGGCTGGAGGAAGTCTTGCCATCATAGGCCACCACCTGATCTGCTGGATCAGATGGTGCTGCTGAGTGTCCTCTTTGGCCACCCAAACAGTGGCTGCCTGGATGCACTCCAACCCCTGCCCTGCCAGGTCCCTCCCTTAGTACCCAAAAGTGCAGGAGGGAAGGAAGGAGGGAGGGAGGGGGAGAGAGAGAAGGAGAGAGAAGAGAAGAGAACGGAAGGGAAGGGAAAAGGAGAAAGAGTGTTTTACCCCAGAGAGAGCTATAGGTACTCCCAGCTGATTTCCTGTACACATAGGTGCTCTAGTCCTCAATCACATGTGGATAGACACACACAGACCTGCAGACCTACATGGGACCCCATGCTCCAGGCAGGCCAAAGTGTGAGCAGGAAGCACTGGGTCACATCAAGGGCAGAGTGAGCATAAGCTGAGAGGCCCACCCAAGCTGAGATGCTTTAAAATGAAGAGGGGGAAAAAATGAAAGAACTGTTCATACAAGTCAATAAATTAGCCATCATGGGAGAAATCCAAGTTTGGTGGACTTCCGACATCTTTGAAGTATTAAGGTTAGTATTGCATTTGTTTACATCCTATGTGCATCCTCCCTTCTCTCTTTTCAGTGCTCAGGACCTCAGTAAGTTCTAATCAAGTCTGAAGCATGGGGTGAAGGGAGGCAATGCCTCATTACCTCTGGGGCCCCCTGCCTCCTGCCCCCTCTTTCCCCAAATCCTACACTGCTCCAGCCTAGCCGGGGTGGCACCATCTGCAGAATTGGCTTACGCTGTGCTCTAGGGTTCCTCCTTGGACCTGAGGCTGCTGCTGCTGCTGCCTCTGAAGAGAGTACAGATGGGTGAATTACACTGAAACCCAACCTTAGAGGGGACCCCTCGTTAGTTACTTAGTTGAACCAGGTACCTCTTTCTGTTTCCTGTTTGAATAATCCCTAATAGTTTGTTGGATAAGTTGGAGGAGGGGGATTCATTAAAGCTAGAGCCCTCCCAGCCACAGACAGATGAACCAATAGGACTCTTAGTTGGGGAGTTGAAACTAACGGCCCAGCTGTGTTCTCGGGGGTCTCTCCTCTAACCATTACTACCAGTTTTGTGGGTGCCTCTCCTTTAATGCCCTGGCCCTGTTGGGTCCCCACAACAGAACTGAGCCAGGCTGGCCTCTCTAAAGAGATTTGGAGACATAATGAACGAGAAATTCACATGGGTTGCAGGAAACCTGCAAAGAACCAAGTTTCTGAAGATCAGCTTTCTGGTCCTAAACTAACTCATCCTCTGCTGAGGGGCCTTCCTCCCACTTCCTGGCCCCCAGGTCAGTTCAACCTGCTCCACATCATATCCCAAGACAAGCCCCTACACAGTGTGGGTTCAACCTCTCAGACCCAGTGGGGTCTTTCTCCACAGCTCCACCTGAGGGCCTGGACAACCGCCAGCCCCTGAGATTTCCCAGGTTCCCCTAGGTGGGTCCAGCTCCACCCTACTTGGTGCTGACTGTGAGGTCTTGCTCAGGCAAGTGATTTCCATGTTCAAGCAAGCAGTGTTGGTTAGTTCTTCTTGGTTGAGAATAACAGAAACTCACCTAAGTGAGCTTAAGTAGGAAAAGGAAACATAGTTTTCATATCCAGGGATATCACATAGAACCCAAGGGTTTGCAGAAGGAGCTGGAACCAGGGACTAGGCTTTCTCTACCTCAGGCCTCTGCTCCATCTCCTCCCTGCCTGCACACCAGCATCCCTGCATCTCCAGGTCCTATGGGAGACAATGGCTTCCCCACTGCTCTTGAATGTCCATTTGTAGACTTAGGCATACACCAACACTATCTACCCTTCCCTTAGTTCAATTCTAGAATCACAAAGAGAGATTCTGACTTGCTGAGATGTGGCCAAATTAGCTATGGTCAGTAGTTGGGCCCCATAGCATCAATATGGCTCAGGAACAAGTCTCATGAAAAGGAGACAGCTACAAGGTGAGTAAAAGATTCATCCACAGAAATGCTCCAACATTAGCCCAGCCAAGACAGAGCCTGGGCTACTCCATGACCATTCCACACCTATAGGGAGAGAAGCTTACTTATGGGAATAGGAAGACTATCCCCTAGTGATCTTTGATCATGTTGCCACCTTGGAACACAATGCTATTCCCTCTACCATTCAGGAAGGGGATGTGGAAGGATGGGGTTTCAACAAATATCAAAACACCATCACAAAGGTCCAAACTGGAGGAAACCTTAAAAGGTTATATGGATGGTGCTAGAAGAGGTATGACTTGTCAGGGTCACAAGATGATTCAGTGACTAAGGCTGGACTAGGGCTTGCCTTTGCCTCTCTTTCCAGTGCTCTATCAAGCAATATAAGAGCCACCCCAGCAAGAAAGATTCTCTATGACAACAGTGAGTTCAGTATGTTTGTCAGAGGCCACCAAGGATCATTGGAGGCAAACTAACATCGTGCATCTCTGCTGATGGAAACACGCAGGGACTTTTCCAACTCTAGAGTGTTGAGGGAATTGAGCAGGGCAATGAGTCTACTTGAGCCTGGATTCTAAAATGAGCCCTGCCTGTGAGCTATGCAGAAAAGAAAGGAAACACACACACACACAGAGAGAGAAAGAGAGAGAGAGAGAGAGAGAGAGAGAGAGAGAGAGAGTTAATCTGGTCTGCAAGCCCACTAAGGTTGAAAGCACTCTGCAGAAGATACTTCAATTGAGACAGAACACTTGGCCTTATCCTCTGAGCTAAAAACCTATGGAAAATGATGGCTCTGGATTCAGAGAAATCAGTCAGGTCCCAAACAACTGGAAATTGTTTCTAAAGCAAGAGCAGAACATCACAATAGATCTAAAGCCCTAAGAAGAGGGTGGCTTGCTGGGAGCTGTCCAGAGTGCTGACCCGAGAGGCACCTTCTTTAAGGATCATCGATCATTGACCCTGAAGTCGCCTTCTGGACTGAACTGCTCACCAGCAGTCTTGGTTCAGCAGATAACCCAGAATGGAAACCCTTCAGGGTGGCGAAAGGTGGACACAGGCTGCCCCTCGTCACCCACGGTCAGGCTCTGGGCCAACAGGGCCTACTCACCCTAACCCCCTCCAGGTTTCCCCTCAGAACCATCCCCAACCTCACCCGAACAATGTCATGAATTTTTTCTCCTTGATGAACTTCAAAGTCTTTTAATGACTCTTCATAAAGGAACAGTGGGGCCAAAAGTTGAGCAAAGGAGATGATTAAAGTACCTTATTAAAAGCAGCCTTGTAGAATTCTCCACATGAAAGCAAGCACCATTATGAGGGCTTATCCTTATAAATGACGCTTCGCTTTTGCGAACATGCTGAAACCTGATTAGAGTGACAAGCACTGACTGATACTGCAAACCTGTTAATAACATGAAAATTAGAAGAGGCTCATGCAAAGAAGGGAGATTAATTTAGCCGGAGTACATCTCGCGCAAATTGCAAAGTTGTGAATATGTTCTCAGATAATGAGCCTTCCCAGTCATCAGCTCACTTGTCATTTTCTGTAATTAATGTTAAGGAAGACGCCTTCCTGATGGTTCGTATTACTCATATACCAAGAAAATTTCTTCAGAGAAATAATTTACATTTATTATCATCGGTCTGTTTGTGTGGTTTATTTCGTGCTGGAGTAATTTATTGCAGGACCGTTTGCCATGCCTTGATTAGTCGCTCGTCAGGACGGGATGTAATTTTTTTTGCTTGATGGCGACGTCTAAAACTTGACAGTGGTGTAACACTCCTTCTTGTCTCCCGGATGGGTTTTTTCACTTAAATAAACTTTGGGCCTGAGTGCCCCAGGCTGTCTCCCCACCAGTTGAGGCCACGACATGCAGCTTGCCTGCTGCTTCCAAGGGCAGCAAAGCATTCGCTGTCATGGCCCCTAGAAGGTTTGAGGCTGCCTGCCTCCCCTATGGCCATGGCTGGAGCTCGAGTACAAGAGTTTACGTCCTCCCTTCTCATTCCACTCCTGTCTGGGATGAAGAAAGGCTTGCTCTCTGCTCTCACCACCACACTCGCTCTGCTTTCTTCTTCCCCCTCAGGCTACTTCTATTGGAGAGTTCTCTGCAATTGCTTTTCCCCCACACCTGGCTATAGATTTCTTCCAAACAGCTAAATATAGGAGGAAGTGTTGCACACAGGCTTTGTTTCCAAGGCGAAGCAAATTTTTTATTCCAGGTAGAGTTCCGTTCCCCAGCAGCACAGCATACTGGGGAATGTGGGAACATGTCTCATAAACTCACCTACCCTGCCTCCATGTCTTTTTCAGTCTCACCAAGACCCAGGATGCTCAGGAGGAGAGTGTGGCTTGGCAGAATACAAGGCCCTTCTAGAGCAGATCTGCGTCCATCTCAACATGACACCTTAAGCCACCTTATGTCCTAGGCTCACACCCTCTACATTCTGAGTCCTCAAGGAATAAGGGCACTGGGGCCGTGGCTGTCCAGGACAACTTCCTCACTGTTTTCTCTGTTTGGCTCCCACTGGGCTCAAACAAAATGACCCTGCTAGGTGCTTAGAGAACACTATTCAATATGCTGAGCTTTTTGACTGCATTAGCTCATTGGATCTTTACTCCCATTGAAAGATAGACATTATTGAGAGTGTCCTGCCCATGAGGAGCCTGAAGTTCAGGAAAGTCAAGCAATTTGGTAAAGGGCTCACAGCTAATGCAAACGAAAATAACCTCACCATCATCATCATCACAGCTAACATTTATTGTGTGCTTAAGTGTTAGATCATGTGCTAAACACTTTATAGGCTCAGTCTCATAAGAGATGGGTATGATTATGATTCCCATTTTACAGACAAGAAAACTGAGACCTGGAGAGTTTAACTCACTTGCCCAAGTTCTTATAGCCAATGAGTAGTGGAGGTTTGTCTGACAGGCTCCAAAACTCACATCCACGTCCTCTACTGCCTTTCCAGAAGCATATTATCCCAGCCCTATCAACATGTTCCCTCCAGAGACCTTGAGTCTTCTTTTCTCCTTCTCTTCCAATCATCCTGTTTCTCAACCCAGGTCCAAACTTGAGAAGCATCCTGCCAATCTCCCCAGCAGGGGTGGCCAGGCCGTGAAACGCGCAAACAGATGCAGTTAGCGTGAGTTACTGACCCTTGCACTGCAAATGAGGCAAACGATACAGATCAAGGTTCGCAGACAGAGATAATGATTTTTTTTATTAGACATCTTCATCCCGAACCAGTGGCGTGGCGCTGGGTCGACCAGCGGCGCACCGCCGGTGTCGGTTAATGATAATCTATATTTATAAAACCATAGTCCATCAAAGTGGGATGAATATTTTAGAAGCCGCGGACAAATCAAATTGTCTTTGTCAAATGGGTGCGTGCTCTGGCGCTGAGCGTGTTTTATGGCTCTTTCTGGGGTGAGAAGCAAAGAGTTCTTCTTGCTGGCTGGAGCACTGTCTCTCACTGTGGCTGGGAGACGAAAGCTGTGTTTCCACTATTTTAAAAAACCCAATGAGCTGTGGAGATTGACATTAGTGCCAGAGAACTGTACTTTGTTTGATGAAGTTAACAAATTACGTATGAAACAACATATGCAGTGTCTTTGTGGGAAAGAGCCCATTTTTACTTGGGGAAATAAACTCATTCATTTGGAAGTTTGGGTCAGGAGGGAGGAAAAGGGAGAGGAGGCAGGCTGGGGTTCTGGGCTCAGAGAAGAGCTGGAGCAGGTGGGGGAGGTCAAGGAGAACAGGAAGTGGTGGAGGCAGGTCCTGCAACTGGACTTGACTTCCCGGGCAAACAGAGTGGCCGAGTCCCTTTCCCCGGAGTCAAGAGCTCTTGCTTTGTTACAAAACAAGCTATGCAAGCTTGGGCAAGTTGACTCATTTTTCTGAGCCTCAGTTTCCCCATCTTTCCAATGAGGAGAATAATACCTCCTCCATGACCATTGTGAGGATTCAGTGGCCCAGCCTGTGTCACCAGCACGTAGTTAGAGCTTAAAGGAATGTTCCCTTCTTATGTCCTATCTAATGGGGTCCATTGAGCAGGAACCCAGACACCAGCCTGCTAATATGTGAGCTCTGGCCTCCACCAGGACAATATTTACAAAGTCACAGTCACCCTTTACTGAGGACTTCCATGTGCCAGGTGCTACACTGAGCACTTCACACACATTATTTAATCTTCTCAAGACTCTTGTATCAACATCGCCCAATAGAAATAGAATGTGAACTACGTACGTCACTTTTAAAGAGTAAAAATGGGTGAAATTACTTTTAATAATATATTTTATGTAATCCAATAATACAAAAATATAACTCATATAGGTTCAATATTAAAATTATTGATCAGGCATCTAACATTTTTTTCCCATAGAAATGTGTACATTTCACACTTACAGGGCATCTCAGTTCAGACTCACCACATGTCAAGTGCTCGACGGCCCCCTGGGGCTGGTGGATGCTGCACTTGACAGCACAGACATGGAACGGCTCCATCACTGCAGGAAGTACTGCTGGACAGTGAAGCGCTGGAGGGCACACAGAATTATTGTTCCCACTTTCAGATTTGGAAAGAAACTCAGGGAAGCCAGGGGTCACAGAGCCGGTAAGTGGCAGATTCAGGAACCAGGGCCTGATGGTCACCAAAGCCCATGTTCTTAGCCACACAGTCTCCTCAAAATCCCAGTCTCTGCCTGCCTTCCCCAGGGCCCCATATGACCTGGCCAGATGACCTATGACCTCAGCTGATTAGAACAACTTCACCCCCAAGAGGTCTAGAGACATAGCAGAAAGATGTGTGCTGCATCACAAAACGTGGTGGCTTAAAACAACAACCTATCTTGCTTCTCATGATTCTGTGGGTCAGTGAGGATGGCTCATCTATTCCACATGGTTCTGACCAGGGTGTCTTGACTGGGGCTTGAGGGTCCCAAATGGCCTCACTCACATAGTTAGAGCCTCAGCTGGAGTGTCCCGAGTGTCTGGGTGCTCCTGTGAAAACTGGGCCCTTTTACTTACAGTGCTGGCTCCTCTTGACCTCCCTCTCCATGTGGGGCTTCTCTAGCAGGATGACCTGGGCTGACTTACACGGCCATGAGCTATGAGCCCTTTTTAGGTCTGAGCTCAGTAATCTCAAAACATCCCTCTTGCCACATTCTATTTGTCAAATCAAGTCAGGCAACCCAGATTCAAGCACATGGGGAAAAGGCTCCAACTCTGGATGGAAGGAAGGTGTGTGCCTACAGGGATGGGAGGAATTGTTGATGGTCAACTCTGCAAACAACCTCTCACAGTACTGAGTCTCTAGACCATGGGGGGCAGGAGCCAGAGTCGGGGAACATCTTGGCCCAGGCTTACCTTGCTGAACCTCTGAGTGCCATGTGTTGAACAATTGTGTTGACCAATTTGCTGACATAATGGGTGGAGAAGCTTTCCAGGAGGAAGAGTCACAAGCACACTAAGAAGGGGTGGTGACGTGGGTTGGAAGTGATTTGTTAACCTCTTCCCCCAGGGTTACAGAGGTGAGCAGGAATCTGAGAACCACTTCAGAGAGAGACAGAAGCCTAGAGGATTCTGGAAACTTCAGGTCTCCACAAAGATCAACAATGAAACCATTAGGATCAAAACAGTCTAGGGGTTTCTTTTTGGAGCAGTTAATAAAGGAGCAGCTGGAGATAACATGACCTGTCCTGGGAGAAAGACCCTAGGGGACAGAGCAGATGAAATAGGTTTCAAAGAGGAAAGGGAGATGAGTACAGGGGTCCATGAGAAGAAAACTGAGGGGCCTGAACACTGGGCTTTGGACTGAGAAAGGACCCCAGAACATAACCATCAGAAGGTCTACTGTGTTCCTAGGACTCAAAGGAGAAACATTCTTAATTAATATTTAACCCTTTCTTGGGATTGGCAGTAGTGGGAAAGTGTCAGGGGAGGAGGGGCACACCTCATCAACAAGGGTATCTGCATAATGAACATTTGTATACTTAACACTGAATTGTACCCCACATATTTTTTTTTTTGAGTTGGAGTCTCACTCTGGACTGGAGTGCAGTGGCCGCTCCTGGCCACCGCAGCCTCAACCTGCTGGGTTCCAGCGATCTTTTCTGCTTCAGCCTTCCAAGTAGCTGGAACTACAGGCATGCACTATCACGCCCGGCTAATTTTTTGACTTATTGTAGAGATGAGGTATAGCCAAGTTGCGGGTCTCGAACCCGCGGGCTCAGGCAATCCACTCACCTCAGCCTCCCAAAGCGCTGGGATTACAGGCTGAGCCACCAAGCCCGGCGTACCCCCACGTATTTAAAATTAAAAAATATATATTTAACCCTTTCTCTTTTTTTGAATTGAAGATGTAGTTTAATGTAATCATTTCCATTTAAACTCATTTCATGCCTCAATATGATGCCTTCTAAGCTCATTTCATTGCCTTCTCTGAGAAGGATGAGTCTGGGTTTAAGGACACAGAGATACAGAGAGGAACCCTCTAAAACCAGAACCAACCTCTATGTCCAAACCACATTCTGGGCTTTTAAGACCTGGGGAGTTGAGTGATGAGGGAAGACCTGAGGTCAAGCAAGCAATCCCTGGCTGGTGGGCCGAGTGCTGGACCTCACACAGGGTCACTTCCCTTCTCTTGTTGACCCTCTTACTGAGCTGCTTGGCTCCTGCTCTTGGAATCACCTGAAAGTCATATTCATCCACTCTTGACCACAGCCTTTTTGGCTTTGGGTTTCTTGGTCCTCAGATCCCCTGAAGACCCCTGGTTCTTACAGGCTGACCCATCTGGACTCCCGACCAGCTTCATTCCCTGGTTTCTAGCCTCCCTTCCTCTCCCAGGGGTGAACTGCGGCCCTATGTTTTCCGTGTTTGACCATACTCACCACCCATTGCCTTTGACTAAAAAGTTTCCACTCAGCGCTCACACACACACACACACACACACACACACACACACACACACACACTTTCTCTCTCTCTCTCTCTCACACACACACACACACACATACACACACACTTGCACACACACACACACACATTAATAGGAACGCGAACTCCTTGTTCCATGCTTGGGGCAGGATTGTGGGTATGAGGATGGTTGTTGGTGTGACTAGATCAGGGTTCAAATCTCAGCTCATCTTTTCAATTTCCTATGGTCCCTATGCCCCCTGTCAACCCTCTTTACACTGTACACTGGGTGATAGTAAGGACAGAATGCATAGCCAGTGCTCAGCAAAGTGCTCGACATAGAGTAAGTACTCAGTAAATGCTGGCCATTTTCACAGGAACCTCTTATCTCCTTATGCTTGGTTCAGTAAGGAATCAAGGCTTGGAGGCCTAGACGAGTTATTAGAAAGTATTTTATCTGAGCAGGGCCATGTCTACCTGGAACAGGCGGGTAGTCAGTAAAGAAAACAATGGAGGAAGATCCTTGGAAATGTATGAAGCCCTTTCATAAGGAAACTGGAAAGCAGATGGAGCAGCTTGGGCTTCCCCATACTCTCTGCTGGGTTGAGAGATGGAGAAGCAGGAGCTCCTGGCTTGTTGTTTCTTTAAATTTTTTATACTTTAACTCAAGTTTATTATATACAATTTCAAGTATCTTTTTTATCAAAGAAAATTTTACAGTTCAAAATTATACAAAAATAGAGAATGCAATATAATCAACCCCATCCACCCATCACCCAGCCTCAAGTTCTCAATTCTTAAGCAATCTTGTTTCTATCTATAACTTCCACACCTGCCTCCTAGAACATTTTGAATTAGATATCAAACTTCCTATCAGCTCAGCTGTTATTTCAGTTGTATCTCTACAAGATTTTTTAAAAAATAACCAAATGCCATTATCACACCTTAAAAAATTAATAATCATTCTTTACTATCATAAAATCCAGTTACGGCTTATAGTCACCAAATTGCCTTATAAATTTGTCTTACAGTTTGTTTGAATTAAAATCCAAATAAAGCCCATTTGCAAAGTTGCAATGGATAGATATATCTCTTTGGTATCTTCTAATTTCTAGATTCTGCTCTGCTCTCTTGTTTTCTTTGCATTGTTCTGTTAAAGAAACCAGATCATTTGTCCTACAGTATATCCACAAGTCTGGCTTTTGCTGATTGCATTCCTGTAGTATTATTCAGCATGCTCCTCCATCCACTATACAAAGGGGACACCAAAAAACCCAGAATTATCATTTGGAGGGTAGGCCTCTTGTAGTATAGGCTTCTCCCTCTAGATAAGTGTTCTAAGAACCCATTGGCAACAGCGTAGCAGCTAGCGTTGTTATGAAGAGGCTGTGTTTGGCTTCAGTTAATTTTTTTTATGGAGATTCTTTCAACACATTTGCTCATTTCATGATGGGTAATTTATAGGCACACCTGCCCACACTGCCCTGAATGTTCAGCAGTTTTTAACCAAAACTGGCATAACCCCCTTGTCCTACCCTCCCTATTCTCTCAATCTCACCTCGAGTGACTTTTTCTTGTTTCCCCTGTTGAAACAGTCCTCAAAGGGAAATGGTTTACTGATGTGGAGGAGGTGAAACAAGAAACAGCAGAAGCACAAAAGGCATCAAAATTGACGAGTTCAAAAACTGTTTTGAACAGTGGAAAAAATGTCTCGATAGGTGTATCATATCAGGCAGAGAGTACTTTGAAGGTGACTGAAGTTTAACATGTAAGAATACATATACAATTTTTTATAAATAAATTCCAGGGTTTTTTGGGTCCCCTCTCATGTTTCATATTAGTTGGTGGTTAATCTAGAGTCTTGATCAGACTATGTTATTATTTTGTCAACACTACTTCATGAGTGGTGTTGCATACTTCCATCAGGAGATATACAATGTCTGGTTGTCTTTTATTTTCTTTCAGGATGTTTTCAGCTATTGAAAGTCATTGCCTAGATACTTAATTTCATTAGGGGTTGCAAAACAGTTATACTCTAATTTATCACTCCCTTCTTATTTGTTAGTTGGGTAACATATATTAAAAGAAATTTTTTTGCATCAATTAACAGGTTGCCTGAGGTGACATTCAGATGTCAATGGCAGAATAAGTACCTTATTCTTTCCCTTTAATTATCAGTTTTCAAAATAATGCGATGACTGTCTAACATCCTCCAAGGGTGACCCAAGAGGGTTAGGTTGATTTGGTTTGTTGTTTTGCTTTGTTGGTATCATTATGAACTCATGAATTTAAACACATTTGATGTGTTTTAATCCATTGCAGCTATTATCTTTATTTGTGCTCAAATTGCCCCATCATTAGCCATGGACCTTTTTCAGGTTGCTTTCTAGTCCTTTTGATACAATCTTGGAAATCTTTAATATGCCTTTGCTTTCTGGAAAGACAATATATTCCATGCTTATCCCATATATTTTCTGCCCTAGATCTGGAATCAGCCATTTCTCCAAGGGATCCTGGTTTCTAGGGGGAAATGATATTTAGAGACCAAAATCTGAGTACTGGGAGTGCCCGTTGCTACTGGGTTGTTCACTGTTTTTAGTGATTTTCAGTAGCCAAAGATAGGCAATAAATTTTCTTTTTAAAATTCCTTAGATAAAATACATCATGAATTTATACTACTTCCAACTCATATTCAGGACTGCAAGGTTTTTATTTAACTTCATAGGTCTGTATGTCTTTTCTCTCACACAAAACAAAAATCCTAGTCCTCAGTGACACTGACAAAATTACTCATTTGTTTTATTTCACTCTATGCACACAACAGTCTTTGAATGACAGGACCAGCACGTCACCAAAAATGTGATTGCTGAAATCAGTTTAGGGCTGTTTTTGCAGTTCCTTTTGCCCTTGGTATATATCCCACTAGTGATACACAGTTAAGTTCCTGTGTTTTAAAGTCACTTGAGATAGTTTTTCTTTTTGTGATTATGTCTCCAACCCATCACACATTTAGGTTCATTTGTGTCATTTCACTTCCAGTTTTTACAAAATTGATGTTTTATAATTATATAAAATGTTTACTTGTTTCCAAAATAAAATCTGCTACATAAGGAGCATGCAAAGTGGGTTTAACTTCTACCTTGTCCCCTTAATCCCCTATAGCTTTAACTTTAGGAAACAAGTACTATTATCCTTTATTTAGCAGAGGAGGAAAAATGAGGCTTTGAGAGATCAAGTTACTTGCCTAAGGTCACACAGCTAGCAGGGGAAAGAACTAGGGTTGGATTTCCAAAAACTTTCAGAAGATAGGATTGTATCTGTCTTATTTTCTAACACATCCCAGTATCTATTGGTAAAAAAAAAAAATTGGTGAACCAATAGATGAAAGTGAGTTAATTACTTTTCTAGTTGAAATGATTTCAGAAACAGCTTTGGGGCCCAAGGGGAGAAGTCAGGTGAGATGGCATTGATTGGCATCATTAATCACTTCATGGTAGGCAACAGGGCTCAGCCAAGACCTAGAAGGTGGTTGCTGAGCGACTGGGTGGGAATAAACACTCTCCTCCAGGGATGTGGACTTAGAAACCCACTCTGACCATGTTTTGTAGTAAGAGGCTTCTGAGTTTCAGAGCTTCGTTGGCTGGTCAGGTAGTTAGGTTTGCCTACTAGCCTTTCATGCCTGAAGAGGTGGGTGAAATGCTGGGTGTCCCAGAAATACCCAGGAAAGAATGCATTTTCAATCAAGACACGTATTTTGTCCCTACTGTACTCTCATTGCCTCCTGAGCACCCAGCCTGCAATCCCCATAGCTGCCATCAGGTGGCCTGCCATCCAGCTATTCCCTTGGCCAATGTCAAGCCTGTCACTGAGCAAGTGGTGAGGTGGCCAGTATTTGAAGCCAGGTGAAGGCTGGCTGCTGCTTGGTCATGTGCATCCCTCTTGCTAAAGGGAAGGAAACCTGTTAGCTTCTGTCTCGATGGGGTTTTCCAAGGAGGATCTTGAATCGTATTTGTGATATCAAAACTCACGTCACTGCCTTCCCAGGGCATGAAAGCCCTGCCTCAGCCTTCCAGGAGATCCCTTCCCTGAGTTCTTTCACAGAGATCCCAGCTGGGAGCACAGGGTGGGCTTGGGGTTAGGGAGGAGGAGGAGTGGCAAACAGGATGGCTCTTCTCTCTTTTCTCACTATCTTGAGGTTAAAAACTGATGCAAACCAGCCCCTGGGGAGGTCTGACATGCTCCAAACATCTCAAGACTCCAGTCACTCCCTCTAACTCAGAGCAGATCAGTAATTCATGATAATTTCCCCAAACCACACCCACTGGTGAAGGCCCTGGGCAGTGTGGTAGAGTGGACCCAGCAGCACCAGGCATATCAGGCCCCAACTACACCTCTCATTCACTCAGAACCTTCAGGCAGGTCACTTCAGTGCCCAGAGCCTCACTTTTCCCATCTGTAAAATGGGGGGCAAAAGGAGATCCCTGCCAGCATTGATGGGAGGGTTACGGAATGTCCCAAAGTCACTAACAGTCTAAAGACGGACATGGCCCTCTCAACATGTATGCCCAGTTAGAATGGCATTAAGTGTCCACCTGTCATTGCAGGATCCCCACAAACACTAGCACCCATCAGAGTACAAGTCTTTTAAATAGAAAAAACATATGTGCTATGTATCAGGCACTCTATGAACACTTTACAAACATTAACTAATTTAATCTCAGCCAGGCTCGGTGGCTCAGCCTGTAATCCCGCGCCTTTGGGAGTCTGAGGTAAGTGGATTGCCTGAGCCCGCGAGTTCGAAACCCACCTGGGCAACTTGGCAAGACCTCATCTCTACAATAAATCAAAAATTAGCCGGGTGTGGTAGCGCTCGCCTGTAGTTCCAGCTACTTGGAAGGCTGAGGCGAAAGGATTGCCGGAGCCCAACAGGTTGAGGCTGCGGTGGCTGGGAGCTTGCCACTGCCTTCCAGCCTGGGCGACAGAGTGAGACTCCAACTCAAAAAAAAAAAAAAAAACTAATTTAATCTCACAGCAACCCTGGGAGGCAGGTATCCTTCATAACCCCCATTTGCAGGAATAAGAAGGAAATTGCAGAATGGTGAAACAACTGGTCTAAGGCTGCAGAGCTAGGAAGCAGCAGGGCCAGAATGAAATCTAGGCAGGCTGGTTCCAATGTCCGTGGGCCTGGCTGCTAGGCTTGCCTGCCTCACCAGTGAGGCCCCAGGGGTGCCCCACAAGTGTGGGGGGTCAGTCCTCTTTGGATTTCAGCCTCTTTATCACCCTGGCCCAAAGGAGGTGTCCACATCACACCTCCTCTGCTACCCACCACCCGCAGGCTCCAGGTGAGGTTCCTGCTCCAGGGCATAGCATCCTCTGCTATGGCAGCTCTCGGGAGGTGGGCACTGCCACCTGGGGTCTGTGGTGGGCACAGGGAGGATGGCCTGTGGCCTCTCACGTGGTGTGTGCTCCATTAGTGGGGCCATATCCTCAATGTTTTCAAAAGCTTCTCGGGGGCGATGCTGTCACACAGTCCTGGGAGTTGAGAGAGACCAGCGAACTTGAAACGACACACCAGGCCTTGGGAGAAGAAATGCAGAGGACCCAGAAGAAATCATGTGCGTCATTGCAGTTATCAGCCTCTAGTGGGTGGGGAGGCCTGAGAAAAAAGCTGACACTGGAGAGAGCTGGGGCAGGACACTTCCAACTTGCACAATCCTGGAAGCACTAGGGCAGCTGCTGTCGCCACTCCCCTTTTACAGAGCAATAGCAGAGCACTGATAGTTGAGCCCCTTGCCTCAGGGCACACAGCTAGTAAGGGTCAGACTGGATGGTGAGCCCTAAAGCATCTGGCCTGCATGCTCATGACTTACCCTTGCCTGCCAAGAAGGGAAGAGGATGTCCCCCTACACCATGTCTCCAAAATGCTGTGTTTCTTGTCTCCAAAACGCTGTCGTTTAGTGAGTCCTACCCTCACTAAATGTGTATGCCATTCTCCCATCAAGATGTAGACTCTGTTCTTCCACTCCCTTTGAATCTGGGGTGATCTGAGGCAGCTTTGCCAATGGAATATGGCAAATGTGGTGTTTGGCCAGCCCCAGGCCTAGTCTTTAAGGGGATCAGCAGTTTCTCATGAAATGCTTGCTCTGGGGAAGCTGGCACCATGCAGGAAGTCTAACTCTATATCCTTAGGCTGCCATGTTCTGAGGAAGCCCAAGCTACCTCCCTGGAGAGACTGCAACAGGAAAGAGACAGCAATGCCTGCCCAACCTCATGTCTCCACTTTGTGACCTCTACTCCTCTCAGTGCAGAACTAAGAAGACCTCCTGGCTAAGGGGATCCAATGATACCCCCCTGATGCTGGCATGGGTGGAACCTGAGCCCCTTCCCCAAGGTCATTGCAACCCCCACTGTCCCTCAGACAAATGCTCAACCCCTCAGCCCCAAGGAAGACCCTGCTTCCTCCACAGTCACCTTTCCTCAGAGTAGAGGCCTCTCTCCCTGGTCCAGGCACTTGAGATCCCTTCTATTGCCATGTGAACTTTCCCCTAGGAGGAAGACAGAGACAGGCAGAGATTCAAAGAGACAGAGACAGAAAGAGAAACTGACCTAAACAAAGTTGTAGAGGCAGAGATAGAGACAGAGAAGCAGAGAGAAACAGAAAAAAAAGTGATATACAGAGAGGGACAGAATAGAGAGGAAAAAAACCCCAGAAAATCAGAAAGAGACAGAGAATGAGATACAGAGAAAGGAGGAGGGAAACAGAGAGTGAGCAAGAGAAAGAAAGACAGAGAGAAAGAACTAGACAGGCAGAAACAAAAAATGAAGTGATGGGGTAGTCACAGAGAGGTGACAGGGACAAAGTCAGGTGGGGCAAGGGAGACACCAATTTGCCTCCCTCCTGGGCTCCACATCCCCGAACTCCTGGGCCCCAGCTCAGCTCCCCATGGCGAGACCCAGCTCATCCCCCCGTCCAACCCTAGACAGCTCCCAGGGTGGTCCTGACAGCCTCCCAGACCTGATGTGTGTTCACATTGTCCAATGCTGTCTCCAAGCCCCTCAGACCCCAAGGTTGTGGCCCATTTCCCCAAGAAAAGTTGCTGTCCCCAGGAGACCCTAGCAGGCTGTGCCCCATCTTCTGATCATCAAGGGCCAGCCCCAACAGTCCCCCAATCCTCCCTCTGCAGCTCCAACTCTGGGAAAAGGCCCCTGGGGGTGCAGCAGCTTTGGGCTGGAGGAGACAGAACCACAGCAGGGGCAGCAGGGGTTTCAGGCTCCCCAGGTCAGGAGGGTCCAGAAAGCCACTTACTGGGACGGATCTCACCTCCCTGTTCTCCCTCCCTCTCTCCCCCCACGCCCCCCCCCCCCCGTCCAGGGGCTGGAGGGAGGCCAGCCAGGGGGGGGGGGGGGGGGGGGGGGGGGGGGGGGGGGGGGGGGGGGGGGGGGGGGGGGGG
>CAUYQG010155450.1:0-10728 GCA_963574415.1 Tarsius wallacei
TTTTCATCTGCACCTCTTTTTTTATGGTGAGTTGTATAATTACTTGTACAATGTAATAAAAATAGAAATGACACGCACAAATAATGTTGAGTGATTGAATCATTCCGACACCATTTTTCCCCACTGTCCAGTCTGTGGAAAAACTGTCTTCCATGAAACGAGTCCCTGATGCCACAAATGCTGGGGACTGCTGCTCTGGGAAGCAGAGATGAAAGCAAGCATTAAAGTGCAGACTCTTCATTTGTGAGGCACAAGCCCAGGGTTGTGATCACGAGGAAGACGAGACATACGGCCAGGGAACCTGAAAAGCAACAAGGGTGGTGTGTTACCACCAGGGCCACGCAATCACTAGGAAGCCAGAGGAAGAGCGAGGTCTGGGAGTCAGGGAATCACAGAAAGCTGCTCATTTCTTGAAGGTGGGGTCATGCCCGTCCCAGTACCAGTGTGTCTGATGAACAATGTGGAAACTGGGCACTGTGATCTCTGAAAACCTCAGCCACGTGCCTGGGGCAGAGGGAAGCGGACTGACTTGAATTGCCTTCCATATGACGGAACTGTGGTCCGCTTTGGTATTAATTTTAATCTCAGTATTCCAGGATAAAGTGAGTGAGGGGCAAGCGGCTTGATTCACCTCTTGTCCCCCAGCTCCATCTGTATTTTGATTGTGAGTAGAAGGAAAAAGCGCTGTCCTCACATGTCCCCGAGTGGCCCCCGACTCCGTCAGAGGGCAGAGTGAGGCTTGTCTGATTCCGGGGTAATATTTCTGTGCCTTGTCTTTTCCCATTTGGCTGCTGACTGCGGGTGACCTTGGGTTGAAGTCCCTAAAATTCCTCCATCTGTAAAATGTGAAATATGATGCTTTTGACCTACCTCAGTGTGATAGATGGCTCTGGCCTGTATGAGATCTAACGAGTTAACATTTACAAAATGCTAGGAGCTATTTTAGAGAATGGCATTCTCGAAGCACAAAGGATTGTTATTCATTATCCAGAATGCATACAAATAAAAATAAGAGTGTTTCAGAATAAGAAGACGAATGCAGGGAGCTGTATCTGCCCTGTGTGAAAGACGGGCTGGAGATTAATTCGACGGATAAACTGTTTTAAAACCGGCAGTTTCACGCTAATGAAAAAGAGGCCCACAGACTACATTTTGGTCTAGCGGTCACAGCAGAACTGGAAATGTCAAACCGGTATGATTCACTCCTGGCGTTCCCTCTCGGTTTTATTGAATACCTTCAGGCTATGCAGTCTAGGATTTCTGGAAGGAAAATTATGCTGTATATAAGTGTAATGATATGAAGAATACAGTTTTCTGCATCTGTATCACTCATAATAGATGTGATATAGAGGCTGCCCTCACCAGAGATCAGGCATCTGATTACACATCTCTGATACTTGCCAACTTTTCTTCCTCCCCAACCAGGCTTAACTCTTTCACTACTGTTCTCTGCTAACCAGAGAGTATAATACATAGCACTCTTAGAGTAGCCTGCTGATTGCAGAACTGATACCTATTACTTTATAATGGGGTCTCTTTCTTTCTTTCTCTCTCTCTTTCTAAAGACAGAGAGAAATATCCAGATATAGATGTATCTATCTACCTAGAGGCATCTCTCCTTTGTACCTCGCTGCTCGTTTAACAAGATGTTTTAGTACATTTCATGTGTTTGCTATGATTTGCCCATCATGTAAGTTAACATGATTTAAATTGCTATTCATTCTTTGAGCACATACTACACATATGCCGAACGTTGGTCCAAGTGCTGAAGATACAACAAGGCATCTGCTTGCACGGGGCTTGTATTCTAGAATGGAGAATAAGACACTAGAAAATGGAAATAGACAGGAATCCAGGTGGGCTGGGTGTTATGTGAGCGACTGATAAATTGAACACAGAGAGACTAACAGGGTGGGAGGGCTATATTTGAAGGCTGCTTAGAGGGGGCACAAGTGAACAAATCTGAAGGCGGAGAAGTCAGGTCTGAAAGGAGAGCGGGAAAGAGCACCTCTGCCTCCAGAGTGGGCAATGAATGCAGGGGTCTCGGAAAGCAGCAGATTTTGCTGCCTTGGGAGTTAGAATGAAGCCAGAAGGCCTCGGGCAAGTGGGAGGAAAAGATGGAATGAGGTCTTGGAAGGAGGCTTGTACCCCTCGCTAGGAAGTTTGCAATTTATGCTTCACAGGATGGAAGGTTACATGAAGATTGATAGGAAGAAGGTTACTGACATTCTATTTAGTAGGGTGTCTGTATGTCCCGGTTTGCCAGAAATGCCTTCCATTGATGACTGTTACCATGGGAAAATTATTGTCATCGGTGTCCACTCTCGAAAGTGTAGATTCGAGCGATACATTTTATGGTTACTCTAATTAGAAGGGGCAAAAGTAGGAGCAGAGTGGTCCAGGTAAGGGATGATGTTGGTCTCTATCAGTAGGCCTGCTGGAAAAACCTACAGGGAGATAAGGGCTCCCCGATTTCCCTCAAATCCCACAGTGACTGGAGATGGAGATAGGGCCTGCTTCCAGGTCTCAAAGATCTTCGCCCACAGTCCGTGATTGTCCTCAATGGCACCAACTCATCTGAACTTGTTTGAAATATGGGTTCGCCCTAAATTAATCTCCCACACAAGTGAGAGCACGTGTTGCGAAAAAGGAGTGAAGCAGGCCAGGCAGAGAGGAAGTACCAGGAAGGAGTTACTGTTTCACTCTGGACGATAAGAGAGGAAATACGGGGACAAAATAGAATTCTGAATTTACTGGATTTGCCGATAGATTGGATCCAGGCTGGACAAGAATAAAGATGGACGCAAGGATGACAAGTGCTTCAGCCTCAGCAACTAGAGAAAAGTTCGATTTTCTTCTTAAATTTTGGTATTATCTCTTAATTCTTCTTCTAAAATCTCTCTTTTCCCAGACTGTCAGCCATCACCGTCTGCTTCCAGCAGACACGGCCCCAACTTATTTGTGAGTAGTCTTCCAACTTTTAAACAATTGGTTGATTGGGTACACTATAATCTATCCCTTTTTACTGTATATTAACCTTGACTGACTGGGATTCTTAATTGAAAAAGTGGAAAAAAAATCGGAGAACAAGTGAGGTCATACTGTGACCAAACGCATAGGGAGACCAATTATCAGCGTGGATATATTTATTTACGTATTTATAAAATTCAAGATAAACATTATGGTTCACATTTTTAGCCCCAATCTTAGCTCATTGAGAAGTTGTTGTCAATTTTTTTTTTTTTTTTTGAGTTGGAGTCTCACTCCTTCGCCCAGGCTGGAGTGCAGTGGCATGCACGCTCACGGCCACCCCGGTGTCGACCTTCTGGGCTCCAGTGATCCTTCTGCCTCAGCCTTCTGAGTAGCCTGGAACTACAGACGTGCACTACCACGCCCACCTATTTTTAATTTTATTGTAGAGACGAGGTCCCACCAAGTTGCCTGGGCTGGTCTTGAATCCACGGGCTCAGGCAGTCCATTCGCCTCGGCCTCCCAAAGTGCTGGGATGACAGGCTGAGCCACCGAGCCCGGCCTGTTGTCAATTCTTAACCCCCCGATAATCATGCCTCTGAATGTTTTCCACCTTCATGGGTTACAAAAAGCAGTACAATGAGTCCCAGGAGAGCTAAGGCACCCAGGCATTGAGCTAGCCATTCAGGATGGTGGCATTTCAGAGAAGAACCACCTTCCTCCCAGGGTCTAGTGAGACTCATCTCATCCCAACTCTCCTCCTATTTTCATCAATGTCTTGCTTGCCGGGAAGGCTGTCCTCAAAATCTCTTCATCTGTGAAGCATTGCTGCTTTAATTGCTGCCAATCTGCCTGTTGCCTTTCCCTTTGCTCTGTCTTTTGGCATCATGCATCCTTCTCAACAACAACCACTTGCGTTGAGTGGGAAATCACACTTCTTCCACAGGGAAGCAGGCCACAAGCCCTGCAGCTGTAGGAAAAGCGAGCTTGCACAGATGTTTTCTTCTCGCGGAGCTGCCCTAACGGTCACAACACCGTGTGGAAGCAGCTCCCTGTCGCGCTAGTTACGCTGGGAGTCTTCCTCCCTTCTTAGCTGCAGTTGCGTGTCAGTCCCCGAAGTGCTAAGCTGGGCATTTCCTGCTTCTGTGAGCTCTAGCGCTAGACCCACGGCTGGGCACAAAGTCTCACCCTGTCTTAACTCATCCGAGAGGGTTGTAGCAGATGATGTCTATATTCTAATAATAAATATTTTGTGTATCTAACTATTCACTGGAGATGAGTGTTTTATATCTTCTTGACTTCACTTTCATAAAACTTAAAAGAGGACTCCACACCATGCTTCAGCAAGTATTAATTAATCAAACGCATGTGGAAAAAAAAGGTAAATGGTCCATCTTCTTGCCCTGTTCCCAAGAGAAGGTTTAATAAGCATCCAATCTTTTTTTGTCAGCATCTTTCATTCCGATTCCTGCCTCTGCCCTCCAGCTGTTTACATTTACAACCACACACATTCCCACCTGCAGACCAACCCCCAACCCACTCCTCCTCACGCCTTATCTCTGTCTGGTTGCAGGGCCAATTTTTGACACAATGAAAATGCGTCTCAGGTCTCAGTAGCTTCCACCCGGGCATGCTCTAGCAGAGCTGGCATCTTGTTATCCATCTTCTGTTTATACCGCTTTCCCAAATCTAAAGTGTCTCTAATTACGGGATTGAAAATTATGTTAACTGTCTTTCTCCAAGTAAAGGATTAAGTATGTTTCTTTTTCTGTCTTTCATTCGGCTGTATTTCTAAACCAATTTAGTTGATGAGTGCCTGAGTTCTCATCTATATCTGAACATTAAGTAAGTCTCTGTGTATTACGAATAACTATCAACACTGCAGATAAGGCCTTCCCTCCATCCCAGGTTATAGATACTATTGATTTAGTCATTACTTTCTGGATTTCTCATTTTCTAGGCTTGAAGATTTGCTTTGCCCAGCGTTTGTGATAATTGTGTTGCTGAATTTTAAATAGAGTCCTCAGTCAACCCCGCATCACATCCCAAGCAGGAAGTAAAAAGAGCATCGTTTCCATTTTCCAGTGATCAACTTCTGTTTCAGCTTAAAGAAAATCACTGACCGCCCTGTTTGTGGGTGACATCTGATCGCTCAGTCGCTCACGGTGTGAACAGAGAAGGTGCTACACGTTCTCGCTCCATTTTTAAAAACAGAAATTACTCAAGGACCCTTATGCCAATGAGGTTATAGGAAGGGGGTGCAGGGTTAAATAGGTTTGGGTGCTCTGCGATATTTAAAGAGCACAATTTCTAATGAAAATCAGGGGCGAGAGGAAGCACTATCCCAGAAAATCAAGGCAAAGAGACAGAGTTCAGCAACCTTATATGAAGAATCCTCACACACAGGAAGGTGTGTGTGTGTGTGTGTGTGTGTGTGTGTGCGCAACTGTTAGTTTAATTCTTGCATGGGCGGGGGAGAAGGGTGTTGTTTTGTTTCTCTCCGCCTCAGCATAGTGTGGTGAGGACTTGGTTTATTTTGGTACCAAACACAACCCAAAATGTTTCCTTCTTTCTACAGAAAGCTCATGCTGAAGACTTCTGGTGAATAGCGTCAGAGAGAAGATGGCGAGTATTAGAAAGACTGGCATCTAGCACCCAATCTCCTCCCAACCAAAAATAAGATTTCAGATGCTTCCAGTTCCCCCACATTTAAACAATAAGGTTTATTCTATCTCCAGGATGTATCAGGTAAACCAATACTTATCGCTTTGCTTAAAGTATTACTTATATTGAAATCTATCAAAAGATAACTGTTCTGTGGGAACCTTAAGAAACCGAATCTGTATCAGACTGATTAAAGCCTCTTTATGGAATGCTGAGGAATATATGAGAAGACTCAAAAGCAGGGTGTTCCAGTGAGAATACTGGCCCTTTGAGAAGGGGAAAAAGAAACAGTAAGCATATTTAAGGTTATTTAGGTGACGTATATTCCTGTTGGCATCTGTCTCCACGGGCAGCATAGAAAATCAAGTGTGCCCTGACCATTCATACCAGGCTCCCTCTCCAAACTGTAGAGAATGTTAATGACCGCCAGAACAAGGCTAGGCTCTGCATGACCTTGGACAAGTCATATAAACTCTCTTTATCTTGCTTCTTTTCTCTCCATAAAATGAGAAAAATAATAGAAGATAGTTCATAAGGTCGTTGAGAAGGTTAAATAAAATAATAATTATAAGGCACATCGCACAGTGAGTGTCTGGGACCTAATGGAAACTCAAGATATATTAACTGCAGTGGCGATGATACTGGTGATGATGACGATGATACCGATAATGATGATCTGAGGCTAAATCTCAATTCTGTTAATTGCACTGTGGTCTAGGATGACCAAGGAGGTATGACTTCAACCTCTCGGTGTTCAGAATACATTAAAAATTTATCTCATTCTCTAGACTCCTTTTGAGATCTTACTCAACATTTCTTAAGGCCACTTGCCCCATGCAAATTACTAGATTCCTATTAGAAACTGACACAGTATATACAAGTTGTGTATGATCAGCTGGTCATAATATTATCATAGAGACAGAAATAAAATCTCCGCTTAGCACAACAAAGTTGTTCCCAAGGCACTTTCATATAGTTTGGCCATGTACTCATTCCTGCCTTCTGATCCTAGTGTTTAATTAGCAGGGATTTGTTCAATTTTTGCCCTGGCCTGCTATGGACCAGACTTCATTATCTTTTTTTCCTCATTCAACCATCTTTATATTGAGTCTAATTATTTTATGTTATGTAAGGTTTATGCTGCGACTTGCAGCATCTCTTCCCTTTAACTTTTGGACTAATATAAATTATTATTCAAGCAGTGGCATGAGGAACTGGAGTTATATGGCAGAGCAGATAAAAATGCCTAATGGCAAAGGTTGACAATAATTAACTAACTGAAGGCATCTGAAATCTTATTTTTGAGTGTTATGAATGGTCTTTGATCATATGTAGCTGTGAGTGTTCTAATTGTTGGCAATATCCAGTAATGGCATACCTGTCACATATTGCTAATTCACTTCATAATTGAATGTTTGTTTCTTACTCCTGGAGCACAAGACAAAGAAGAAACACTATCATGGAAGTGATATCAATGATTTATTGCCATTATTGTTCATATCCCCCATAAGAGGTATACTAGATCGTGTAATAAGACATATTAATATGCCATGTCAAAGGAAATTGCTAGTACGTAGAAAAACTGAGAGGTCAGAGAATGCATACATATAAGTGTTCTCCTATCAGTCAGATTCTTGCAAAGGGAGAACCAATGGTAACGAAAGACAGGAAATATGACACTTCATAAACCACGTTGAACATAGGGTCCAGAAAGTAGTGACAGTAGTCTTACTGATGTCTGCAAACACCAAGATGGTTTCTGCATACAAGAATTAATCTGTATTATCCTTTGAGAATAGAAAATCTAAAATCATGATTCCAAGGATTTTGAATTCCTTAAGAACTGACATCAGGTGACCAGTTTTGTTACTTGGTCACTTAAATATATTTTTAAAAAATCATATCTCTTGTTTATTATCATCATTGCTTAATAATAGAAACAACAGCAGCAAACTTGGAAAAACAAAATTTCAAAAAAAGGTTGAACGTCCTTTAAATTGCATACATTTAAATACATGAAAAACACCTAATGTCTTCCTTATGATTTCTTTAAATATTTATGTTTTAATTTTAGTTTCAGGAGGTACACATGTATATTTGTTACATCATCCTTATGTTTTAAATTTTGCTGTAGATGTAAAATTTTGGCCAGACCTCTGTGAGCAGCATTTGAAAACCATGATGTTGGCATCTGACAATGTTGGCACTTGTATGTCACCAAAAACTAGGGACTTATATTCTGTTTATCCCTGACTGTTGGTGACATTAGTTTCCACACATGACTCTCTAGGCTCTCATCACACTGGTGCATATTTAACAAGGGTGCTTAGGACGAAGCCTCCAAAGTTTTCTGCCGGCAGAAAGACCCTTCTAGACTTACAAGCACACCCGTGCTCTTGGTGAAGAGGATGCCTCTGAGGGGTGAGAAGCTCCCTGAGCTCCAGCCAGGCAAGTCAATATCTTCCAAAGTGGAATCCCATTGTTTGCTTTGGCATCTGTATTTCTCAGCCCACTCAAAAACGGTTCTTATTTAGCAGTTTTGGGGGGACTTTGTCCTTTTATTTTACAGCCACTCAGTGCCAGGCATAGAACAAGCTCATACTATCATTTTTCAAGCCATTAAATGTTAACTTCATTTGCTTGTATGAATTATGCTTTGCTCTTTTAGTTTTGTAATGAAAAATAAGTACAGGTTATGCAAGCAATAACCCCTGTGTACGCAGCAGCTATCTTTCTAAACGGTTTATTATGCCACAGTCTGGTACTCCATTAAATATAGATTACAGACTGCTGAATAAATGAATATCAACTAAGCGTCCCCATCCTTCTGTACATATCAGCGCAAATAATGAATTGTGGCATCTCATGAAAATGGAAAACTAAGAAGAGTGGGTCAAGAAGTAATTACACATTTGTCTTATCTCATGCTTCTTGCCCTCAAAACAGCGGAATACATCACAAGGTGGAGGGGATGGGGCAAAGATACTTCTGATCTGCTATTGTTGGTAGAAGCGCAGACTCCATTCTTGCTCTCTTTATCCCCACACATTTTTATGTGGGAGGGGCTGCCTCGGACCTAGGAGTCCCCCCTGTTTGCTTTTACCGTGCTCTGTGAAGTAAGACCTTCGGAAAGCGCCATCCAAGCTGTTTGAAAAGAGAAAATGTTGTCATGTAATTATCCCTGCCTCTCACTTGGTGCCTGGGTGAGCACCTGCCTCTCTTCACCCATACTGAAATTGGAAACTTCTGAGCCAGAGAAAACAGGACAGTGCCATGGCTTGGAAAGGAATGGGCATTTCTATTTCCTCTCTTCATCTCTGACTTTAGACTGGTCGCTTCAGCTAGACTTCCTTTCCAGAGGAAGGTCCTTATTAATTCATTCACCTTGCACACGAGAACTATTTTAAGGAAATAAAAATAAAAAAGAAATTGCCTCCTGGGAGTCAATGCTTTCAGTGGCCTGACAGCACTGAGGTTGTCTCTTAGTTTACGTTTTGAGAGGATCAAGAATGATGCAGATCAATTCTGATTTTTAACACAAGGATTACCTCTAATGAAGTGCTTTCCCCCACCTTTGGTAGTGTTCATAGCTGCTTCTTAGCGTGACTCTTTTCCGTGTAATCTAACACCTTCCTTTGCCTTCTAGAACATCATTCCTGCAATCATAGCTCTTATCTGTTCATCTCCACTTGCCCCTTTACCTCTCCTTGCAAGCTTGCTCGTTTCCTCAATGTTTAAGGAAGGAGCAAAGGGCCTTGCCATCACTATCCCTTTAATTCTTGTCCTGCCAAAATCCTTAAGGAAACTTTAAGGAATATTTTGCTTTTTCTGCCCACTCACTGTCCTTTAATCTCCCGTAATTTTCTTTTTTCTTCTTCCTTTGCTACCACCAAACTGTTACCTCAGAGGTCACCTCTAGCTTTCTAAATGCCTTTTTTTCTTCTCATTTCTTCCTCTCCTTGGCCTTTCTATGGCCCTTGACTGCCCTTCTGTGTCTTGAAACCGTCTCCTTCCCTGAATTTTGTACCACGCCGATGTCTTATTTGGACAGCCAACATTCCTTTTCTTTCCTTTTTCTTTACTGGTCTTGCTTATTTACTTTTCAAATCTCAAAAATGTTGCTGTCACCCAAAGTTTTGTCTTTAAACTCTTTTCTTCATCTTTTAAGGTTAGCATGCCATTTGCATGTTTGGGGACGGAAGCTTTCAGCGTAACCCTTCCCTCTAGGAAGAGTAGACGCCTTCCTCCCCTGTGGCTTCTTGACACCCAGATTGTCTGTTTGTCAAACTAAATCGTAGCAACCTCTTGCGTTTTTTTTCAGCCCCACTCCTGGGTGCATGACAGGCTTTTAGTATGTAGTTGTGGAGGACATGGATGAGTAACAGGTTACGTTGATTTGTAGTTACCAATCACAATAATAAGTTCTGGTGTTTCCTAAGTGTTTTTCCAGACATCTCTAATCTCCCTGACCATGAGAGTGACATATGTGGCCGGGGCCACATCTAGGGGTGGCACACCTTCTGATATTTGGTTGTCAGAAATGACAAGGGGTGATAAGGCTCCAAGAAAGAGTTGAAAGTATCAACATGCGATGTAAATGTGGCAGAATTTGATTCTTGGAGAGGTATGCTTTCATTTTTAAAAAAATTTTTATTATAACGATGTGGGGTACAATTCAGGGTTAAGTATATAAACATTGATCATGCAGGTACCCTTGTTGATGAGGTGTGCCCCTCCCTTCCCTAGCAGTTTCTCCCAACTGCCAATGCTATCCCTCCCTCCCCTGACAGTTTCCAACTAATGCCAGTCGCTTTCTTATAGCATTATAATTGTTCAAGGTCTGCTTATGAGTGAGAACACATGGTACTCTGTTCTTTGTTTCTGTGATATGTCACTGAGTATGATTGACTCCAAATCCATCTAAGTTGCTGCAAAGTCCATGTTTGTCCTTCCTTATGGCTGCATAATATTCCATTGTGTATATGTACCACATTTTTAAAATCCAGTCCAGCTTTGATGGGCAGCATGGTTGGTTCCATGTTTTTGCTATTGTGAATAGAGCTGCAACAAACATACATGTACAGGTATCTTTTT
>CAUYQG010155451.1:0-61723 GCA_963574415.1 Tarsius wallacei
TTTTTTTTTTTTTTGAGTTGGAGTCTCACTCTGTCGTCCAGACTGGAGTACAGTGGCCGCTTCCGGCCACTGCAGCCTCGACCTGCTGGACTCTGGTGATCCTTCCGCCTCAGCCTTCCAAGTAGCTGGAACTACAGGCGCGCGCTACCACACCCAGCTAGTTTTTTTATTTATTGTAGAGATGAGGTCTCACCAAGTTGCCCAGGCGGGTCTCGAACCTGTAGGCTCAGGCAATCCACTCACCTCAGCCTCCCAAGGCGCGGGATTACAGGCTGAGCCACCAAGCCCGGCTAGAAATAGCTTTTTCACAGAGGAATTCCAGTCATAGTATTTATGCTACAAAAGTAATAAGATTCAAAAAGAAAAAGATAGTGACATTTGCTGCATTACTGTTTATCAAAAATTTGAACATATTTAAGCAAATATAAATATATAAGACAGTCTAAAAGTTTACCAAAAACAGTGTTTGAATAAACATACTATGTAGACAAATAAATAGGATGAAACAGCATAACTAAGTGAGGTTTATTCTAGAAATATAAATTTTAAAAATTTAAGTTTAAAAAATTAATGTAAAAGGCATAACTTTTAAAATTGTAGAAATATATTTACTAGAACAGAAGATGAACTCATACTAATTTTTTATAGTGAAAAGGAAAAAAGACTCAACTATAAAAACATATATAAAATGACCAAATCCTTTACAGAAAAAAAAAAAGAAAGCTATATACTGAAATAGTAATTGTTCACTTGTTTTTGTTGTTATGGGGTTAGACAGAATACAATGATAGCCCTAATTCTTCACCCCTCCCTATAACTGTATCTTTTTCCATGTGGCTTTGTAATTCCTCTCACTTAAAATGACAGTGTCTATTTCCCATTCCTTGATCCTTAAGTGGCCTTGTAATTTACTTTGGCCAATAGACTAGAGTAGAAGTGATGCTGTGCCAGCTATAAGATCAGGATTCAAAATGTGCTGCATTTTTTATTCTTTGACACCTCTGCCACCTTCATGAAAACACACCTGAGCTAGTCTGCTGAATTGATGAACAAAAATCAAACCAAGTCAACCAGGTATTACAGCTAAAGTCATCTAAGATCAAGAGAACTGTTTAGCTGATTATCATAAATATATGAGCAATAAGCACTTACTGTTGCATGCCACAGAGATTCTGCAGTTCTTTGTTATACTTCACTACTGTAGCAATAGATAACTTATACAAGATATTTAACTATCTACTTACTAAGTAGTATGGTCATCAGAAATTGTAATTTAACTACAATACCTACAAAGAAAAAACATACTTCTATTTTCTTTTTTCTTATGATTTTATATTTATAGTAATAATAGTCTTTATCCAATATAAAATAAACTCTTTACATTAAACTCTTTAACCCAATGTAACATTTAATAATCATTTATTATTTCATTGTGATTCTTCTATTAAATTCTTAAATGAGACTAAATCCATTTTGGGACTCTCCATTGTATCCCACTAATCTCAAATTATTTTTTTTATTATTATTATTTTGTGATAAACTCTAACACCCCACAGAAATACTTGTCTCCATTAGAAGTGTCTTTCTAAATTATATATAACTTTTTATACTATTGTATAACAATACTACAATTATTTTTTCTTTATAAGAAAAAGAAAAAAACAGAAAAAGAGACTTGGGTCAGTCATTAATTACCTAAAATTAGCTCTTTTAATATATCTGGAATTCTTAGGCTAAAAACAATGTACAGGTTGATATGGCATACAACCCAAAAGAAAAGAGAGCTCATCTTCTGCACCAGTGTAAACAGATAACAATGAGTGGGATGGTTAATATTACCCATAAACTTTCCATCACAAGAGGATATGGAGAGGGTCATAGGACCTCCAGAACCACAGAGTGATATACAGTAAAGAAACAGACTTTCAAGCAGGTAGGAATCATTACATGGCTCTGATTAGGTCATTCCTACAAGGAATCAAGACAACACAAGTCTTCACAGAATTCCATATTCTGTGTACAGAGGTTTGCACACAGAATTCTGAACTACCTGACTTGACTACTACTACTACTCTACTTAACTCTTCCATTAGAAAATAGAAATTAGGCCGGGGTCAGTGGATCAGCCTGTAATCCCAGCACTTTGGGAGGCCTAGGTTAGTGGACTGCCTGAGCCCATGGGTTCAAGACCAGCCTGGGCAACTTGGTGAGACCTCATCTCTACATTTAAAAAATTAGTCAGGTGTGGTAGTGTGCACCTGTAATTCCTGCTACTTGGAAGGTTGAGGTGGAAGGATCACCGGAGCCCAGCGGGTCGACACTGGGGTGGCCATAAGCATGCCACTGCACTACAGCCTGGGTGACAGAGACTCCAACTCAAAAAAAACAATACATATTAATGATATTTCAGCTTATACAGGTTTTTTTTCTAACTATAGTACAAAAACACAAATCACATAATGAACATGCTAAGTATAAATTATTGCCTTTCAAAAGTTCCATCATTATCTTATTCCATGAAAGTAATAGCAACTATGAAAATAAGTGGGTGGGAATGTATAATTTGAAAATGTTTGGGCAAAGAAAAAGCCCACTATGACTAAAACAAGATGGCAAATGACCTCATCTTCTTTTGGAAAATGACCTCATTATGACAACTAGTTAACCAAAGCCACTAACAGTAGCTTACAAAGTCACAGCTGTTACTTTTTCAAACAACTAAATGTTGATTTCATTTTAAATGTCATTTCAAAAGAACTAATGATTTCTTCAAAGCACTACAATTTATGAGCAAGAATTACATTAGAAGAATACAATAAGAAGTCTGTGATTTGCTCAATAAAGATGATTATAAAGAATGACAGAACAATCAGTTAAAAAACACTTGACTGTGGCATTCTTGGAACAACGAGCAGACATATTTAGGAGGACTATAACTCATTCATGAATAAGACAGTTAATATAAAAAGTGCTTATTGTGCCTGCAAGCAACATAAAAATTATTTTATCAGTAAAGTAAGTATAATGTAGTTTTTTTAATAACTAGCATATTTTAAAAAAAAACAGATGAATTCTTGACTAATATTTCTGGAAACAGCTAAAATAATTCATAATATTAATTCATGATATTTAGATCCCAAGTAAAATGGAAAAAAATCTGTCACTCAATTAGAATTTCTGTTTGATTCTCAGTTAAATTCTTGAATTTCTTAGTTATTATCACTTATATTGTTTACACGTTTTTAAAAGCCATCGAATATCTAATATCCCTTGATCCAAAATAATTGATTAAACTAAATTATGGTACCTCAGAACAATAAAAAATCCATATAACCATTAAGCATTACATTGTAGACAATGTAGAATGTTTAGAGACAATGTAAAATGTTCATATTTAAAGAAAAAAGACAAGCCATTAAGAGTTTATGTGTATATCTGTGTGCATGTATATATACAGATATATATAAAAGCTATAAAAGTATAAAGCTGTTCTCTCCAGTCCAGTCCAAAAAAGCATATAGTATTTTGTTCTCACAACAATCATGTAAATTTTAAGAAAGCAGACTATGAAACACTATATAATTATAAGTGGTACATGATACTTTGAGAGGTAAGACAATATATTAACATACAGGCTTCTTAGAAAATATTTATGCATAAATCATTACCTATCTTCAGCTCCTCAAAAAAAGAAGAAATATAAGAAAACATTCATCAATCATAACTGTATTATGTTGTATGCAGTAAGTTTCATAGGTAAAGATGAGTATTTATTAAATGATTGCTGCACATTTTTCAAAGAAATATGATATGTCAGCTGGTAACACAAGTACAGAGAAAACTGAAATATAAATCATTTTTAATAGCAATAATATATTATACAAGTATTAAAATACAGTCTTTCTGTGGACAAATTCTATTTAAATTTAAAAAGCATATGGGAAGTAAAAAGGCTTTTGCTTTCACTTGTGAACAAAAAGGAAGACAACTACTGGGCTAATATAACATATAACTGCCTCAGAGGAGGTCAAATTTAAATTATCTACCAGGCACGGATCAAACCACGTTTGCAGTACTCCAATCAGGCCTGAAGTACACTATCAAAGACTAAATGAATCACTTTTGGAGAGTAAGGAGGACATGGAAGACTTTCAAAAAGGCAAATAGGAAGTGAAATGGGAATGAAAGCTAACCCTTATTTTGCATTTACTCTTCTGGGCACTGTTTTGATATATCATTTTAAAAATATCAACAAAAATCCTTATGATCCCTTTTTAACCCTATGTACTTGGATGTCCTCTGTGAGGGGATGTCATAAATCTAGCAAACCACTCAGATGACCCCTCTCAGGTAACATAAATAGATTTCTGGTTAGATTATACAGGACAAACTTATGCAAGCACAAATTTTTCAAAAATGTATGTTTCATTGACATTTTCCATTCAAAAACAATGAAAAACCTATGTCCCATTTGAAATTCATCAAACTTCTGATCGATCAGTTGAGAAGTGGTTTTCAGGAATCACAAGTGTATCCTTCCACATCATCTTCAAACAACAGACTGGACAATAAATGACAATAAAATCAACATATTATCAATGTGGGAGAAAGAAAACAAGACTGTATTGTCTGCTCAAATAGAAGATGTCAAACAATTTACTATTGTACAACATGTATCAGTGAACCTACAATGCGTGTTGGTGACTGTTTTACACATTACCACATGTTGAAAAAATGTAAGATATAAAATTTTGATCTTTTTTGTCATAAGTAAGTTCCTCAATGTTCAAAATTCCACTATAAGTAAAATATCACTAAAATAAAATAATTGGTTGGAATGCTACACTATTTAATGTGAAATGATTCATTTTTCATTATTTCATTAAAAAATGAGATCGAGTTACTGGTAGGTAATCCAAGAAATGTCTCTGAGTGCAAAGGATTAAATATTTTTAAAAACTTAAGTTTCAAAGAAGTTGCTGAAAGTCCCATGTAACAGTAGATAATACTGAGGACTTACCAAGTATTCCATAGTATTATATTGCATTAGATGATGGAGATAATGCTTTTCTACTCTCAATGTACAAATGAGGAATCTGAGGCTTCAGAAAATGATGTATTTCATCCTCCATTACACAGTAAATAAGTGATAAAACTAGGTTTCGAACCTCAAGAAGTGTGACTCAACGGTTATGCTACAAGCAAAAAGTTAGAGAAAGTGGAAAGGCTGGCCTTAAGAAGATCAAAACCAACAGACATCATAACCATTTTCATGTGCCCAAAGGGCCCTGTCAGTTTTACTGTTTGTTTTTCTATAGGATGCCAAGAGGTAGAACTAGACCTAATTTATTTTTTTTTTAATTTAATAAAAATAGAGCAATGCAACATGAGGAAAAGTTTTCTGATAAGGAAGTATATTTTGCTCTTTAATATACTGACTCCCTCTGTCACTGAAATTTAAGGAGAGGTTGGCAGAAAAGCAAAAATTAGAAAGATTATTACAAATATGCTAATATTCTTAATTTAAACCTGAGCTTATTTTACTATCTTCAGACAATCAAGAGACTGTTAGGGACTTTCAAAAAATTACTTAGCTACCCACACACACAAAAACATGTTGCTAATGAAGTTAAAGTTGAATAAGACACATAATGAGATTTAGCACCATTTCAGAAACCAATACTCCCTTCAATGAGTGTTTCCTTTGATGAGTGTAAGATGGGAGACAGTCTCTTTTCTTCAGTGAGTCTAAATTTCTTGTGGTTCTTCTAGTTTGAGCATTTCAGTATTATCTACTGGTGGTTCTTCTAGTTGAGCATTTCAGTATTATCTACTATTTTGTAAATATTTTTGGAATAATATTTGTACAACATGCCTCTTTAAACAAAAACCAACTACTTTGATCTAGAAGTACAAGTAAGAATGATCTGGTGCACTGGTAAAAAAAAGCTAGCTATGTTATGTCTATGAGAGCTTTATACTACACTTTTATATTTGAGAGATGTTCCAGGATAACTCTGAACACAGCTGATTTCCCCTTTTCACTCTAAATGTCCACCTAAGTCACAACTCTACTATACAGCAGAATTCTAGTTAGCAATAACAGGCAGACAGACATGGGTCCAAATCTTGGATTCACAACTTATTAGCTAAGTAAACTTGGTCAATTTGCATAACCCTTTCCTGGTTTTCAAAATAAGAATTCAAACATAACCTTCTTCCCAGATGATATCTAAGATAAATCATGAATGTCATATCTAGTATGAGCTAATAAGCATTATGCTATAGGAAATTAATAAACTTTATCTCATTTTAGCCTCACAAGAATCTTTCAAGATATATTATCATCACTTTTAACAATTTAGGATGGTTTCTCAGAGGTCATGTGGCTTACCCAAAGGCAAAGAATTCATGATAGAAGATTTAAATTCAACCCCTCAAACTTCAGCATTACTGTGTGTCTCCTCTTACACAAATGTTATCACCAGGTAGAAAAGAGTTTTCAAAAATATTATCTGAACCACAAAGAGATAATCAACCCATATGTCCCTTCAGAAATCTAATAACAACTATGGGCACACACTGTTTCTCCAGATTTTCTAGTCCCTCTGCCACCACCAAATATTAATATTCTACTTCCTATCAACCTTACCAGCCAAGGAAAACCCACTGTGGTTCTTTTCCCTTGTCTCGTGCACTAAAGATCTACATTAAAATCAACATGATCAAAACTTTGGTGAGACTAGAAACCACAAAGTCACAGAGGATAGTAAGGTAAGTGAATGGCAGCAGCAGCATTATTTGTTTTGCTTTGTTTTTGTTTTAAATTTTAGGAGACAGGGTCTCGCTTTGTTGCCCAGACTGGAACACAGCAGTACAGTCACAGCTCACCACAGTCTTGAACTCCTGGACTTAAGTGATTCTCCTATCTTAGCCTCCTGAGTAGCTCCTCAACCCCTGGCTTATTTGTTTTATTTTTTGTAGAGACAAGGTCTTGCTATGTTGCCTAGGCAGTTCTTGAACTCTTGGGCTGAAGTCATCCTCCCACCTCAGCCTCCCAAAATGGTGGGAATACAGGTTTGAGCCACTGCATTCAGGTTGGCAGCTGCATTTGATGTCACTACAACTAACGGGAAAACTGCAAAGTCACTTAGCCTTTGTTTGCCTCTATTTCCTCATCTCTTAATGGGAAAATAATAGTATCTACTCCATAGGATTATTTTTTGAGGACTCGCAATAGCAGAAAGCATTGTGCTTTCTTTACATTCATTATTTAATCAAATCCTTACAAAAATGCAACAACAGGGAAGTTGGGGAGGGTTTGTAGTCTAGGCTCCGAGGTTTATCTAATAGTGCACCATCCCAAAGCTGCTCCAGATCAGAGTCTAAAAATGTTCTTAGAAACAATTTTTATATCACCTCTTAAGTTACAGTTTTGTAGCTAGATGGAGTAGGCCCTCCTGACTCTCAAGCACAGAAGAACTCTTGTTCTTAGAAATAAAAAAGACAACCGGGCGCGGCAGTTCATGCCTGTAATCCCAGCACTTGGGAGGAAGAAGTGAGATGATTGCCTGAGCTCAGGGGTTCGAGACCAGCCTGGATAAATTGACAAGACCTCGTCTCTGCAAAAAATAATAAAAATTAGCCAGGTGTGGTGGCACGAGCCTGTGGTTCCAGATACTTGGAAGGCTGAGGTGGGAAGATCACCTGAGCCCAGCAGGTTGAGGCTGCGGTGGCCGTGAGTGTGCCACTACACTCCAGACTGGGCAACAATGAGACTCTGGCTCAAAAAAAAAGAAAAAAAGAAAGAAAAAAGACCGGCTGCTTTCTATCACCTTCATACTTCCCCTTCCCCATATTACTAATAATATACACAATTTTAAAACTTAATATCTATCTCCCCATGCAACATAGCCCAGAGAAAACGCAGCATATAGTAGACATCCAATGTATATTTACTCAGCAAATCACTTACCAGCTCCTTATATTAGGAGCTTATATTAGGTACTTATACATGTTATCTCATTTAATGCTCACAATGTCCATAAAAAGGCTAGTGTAGTGGCTCATGCCTATAATTCCAGCACTTTGGAAGGCCAAGGTGGGAGGATCATTTAAGGCCAGGAGTTCAAGACCAGCCTGGGCAACAAAGCAAGACTCTGTCTCTAGAAAAAAAAATAGAAAAATTAGCCAGGCATGGTGGCACACACATAGTCCCAGCTACTTGGGAGGCTATGGCAGGAGGATGACTTGAGCCAAGAAGTTTGAGGTTGCAGTGAGCCATGATGGTGCCACGGCACTCCGGTCTGGGTAACAGAGTGAAACACTGCCTCAAAATTTTTTTTAAAAAGCATAAAAAGATTATTATGCCCACCTTAGAAATAAGCAAAAAATAACAGGTTGAATAAGTTGCTTAAGATCACCAGGTTGATAATTTGCAAAGCCAGGACTGGAATGCAGTTTTGACAAAATCCAAAGCTGGTACCTTTTTACAGCCTAACAAAAATTCATCTCTTTTCCATAAGGCTACATTGGGAAGTTTTTATGAAGAGGTAAGTCTTTGAATAATTTAATGAATGACGAGGACTTCAAAAAGTGGAGACAAGAAGGCCATTACAGACAGAGGAATGAAAAGGAGCACAAACACAGAAGACAACAAGGAACAAATTTGAGAAGCAGTATCTTAATCTGAAGCAAGTATTTAACTTAAAGGAAGGAATATAGCTATATAAGAGGTTATACAGCTGTATGAGAAAAAGATTAACATAGCTGCAAAAAAAAAAAAAAAAGTATCAGAGTGGATAAATTTGGAGGCAGAAAGTCCAGGTCATAATTAATAATCAAAGGGGTAATAAGGTTAGGGTATAAGCTAAGATAGAAAAATAAAAGAAAAAGAAAGGATACAGGAAAATAAAGAACTGACAAGAGTAAACTAAAATAAAACAAAGACCAGAACTGCAAATATTATGTCTGGAAGAATGATGGTGCCATTAATAAATTTTGCTTTCTACGTTTTGGCAATGTGCATGTGTAAGTTTTAGAATCCAGTAAAACTAAAATTCTTTTTAATTTTATAACTTAAAAGAAGATAAAAGTAAGTTATCAAGAAAACTTGAGATGATTCCCAGACATCTGTGCCTTGATCCACCTGCAACATATCAAAAAAATCATTCACAAAAATCAGAAAGGAGTCTTCCAAGATGAGTCTAACACACATGAAGAATAGTCACTAAAATGCTAATTTTTAATGATAAATAAAAAACATCAAAACAAAACATTGTAAAATATAGACAGTTACTAGATCTGCTTAAGTGCGAAGGAAAAAAATAACTCCAGGTTACCAACATAATCATTACTTTTCTATGAACGAAATGGTTAAATCTGAAAACGTCACATATTGCAAACTAAACCTCTCCACCAAAGTATTCCTTAGAATACAGGAAACTTTTTTAAAACTTCTAGATTTATCTTTTCATTTCCTATCCACTTTACCTTGATCTCACAGTAATCCATGTCTGTTTTTATATTTAAACATTTTAATGACTTACTAGAGAGTAAAACTAATGCTTCAAAAATACTTATCATTTTAGCTATTTAATTATTCTTGGCCAAATGCCATAAAAACACATGTGTACAAACTTTAAAAACCACCAAAATAAATAAAAATATTTTGTAGAGTTATATGAGGCCAATAATCTTAAACTAATGATTATGTAAAAACAAAATCAATAACATGATATAAATGGCTTTTGAAATAAAAGAAATCTTAAAATAGCTTAGATCTAAGATTTTTTTAAATATTTGAATTCACACACACAAATACGTGTCACATAAAAATAGAGAAATTTTCAATCATATGGAAATGCTATAATATTCATAAATCAGAATACTATAGTCACTAAAAATTATACTATGAAGATATTTAATAAGTTACAAAAACACAACTTATGATGGTATCTTAAAAAATTAATGTACATGTATACAAATATATAGATATGTCACAAATAACAAAAAAGACTGACAAACTTTTTAACTTTAGGAAACAGAATTATCATGTTTTATGCTGTTTATATTGTCCAACATTTTGCTATTTTTCTTAATTAGTATATAAACATGATTTAACAAAACATATCAATGGCAGATTAACTAATAGTAGGGACTGAAAATGAAACAGATTCCCACTGTCTTTTCTTACACTGAAGCTGTATCAAAAATAATATCTTTTAAATATAAAAAAGGGATAACCAAAAGTTTAATACTGTAGACTTCTATTAGCCAGCCCCACAGTTAATCACAATTGAGTTTTATGATTTTCTTTACATGCAAGTCTTACAAAAAATGAGAACAACCTATCATTTAAACATAATTTCAGTTTGAACCATACATCACAAGGCATCTGTACAGTGCTCTGTAACATGCCAAAATGTTTTCTCTGACAAGTTATTTGAATCTCCAAATAATCTTGGATAAATGTTAGCTCAATTTGAAAGAGGAGTGTCCACACCCACCAGGATGACCATAAAAATAAAAATGGAAAATAACAAGTGTTGGCGAATATGTAATGAATCAGAATACTACAGCTGGTGGAAATGTTAAATGACATGGTCCCTTTTGAAAACAGTTAGTCCCACCTCAATAACTTAAACATAGAAGTACCACAACATCCAGTAATTCTACTTCTAGGGGTTACACGGGGGTGTTTAGTGGTTGGGGATAAAAAGCGAGTGTTTCATGGGTTTAGGGCTACTTTATGGATTGATGAAAATTTGGAAATACATAGTGATGATAGATGTGATCAAGTTCCTGAGAGGTAAAGTCTAAGATAACATCTCACTGCATATGATTGAAGGAGTGTTCTTAAGTTAAAAATTCAATGAAGAGGATAAAGCAACAAAACTGCAGGGTCAGCTAAAATCTGGCCTCAACTTCATCCCAGAGTGAGCTCTGGAGTCTAAATGACACCAGAGAATTGTCCCATCTTGAGAAAAGGCCAAATCCTCCTATCAGCCAGTCACTGGCTATAGGTCACCTACCTACCCACTGGGAAAGTGGGGAACATGTCTCAGGGATCTTTGGGTAGGCAGGACCTGGCAATTCTGGGGAGTCAGTAAGAACTCAGAGTAATGAGTTACCAACTCTACAGGTGAGAGATAGGCAGATACATCATCCAGGTAAAAGAAGTGCCAACAGCATCTACTATAAGGAAAATGAGGTTTAAGAAAATTGAGTGACTTGGAGAGTCATGGTGGTTCATGCCTAGAAGCCCAGCACTTTGGGAGGCTGAGGTGGAAGAACTGCTTGAGCCTAGGAGTTCAAGATCAGTCTAGGCAACATAGCGAGACTTTGTCTCTACTAAAAATCAAAAAATTAGCCAAGCGCACTGACGCACACCTGTAGTCCCAACTACTTGGAAGGCTGAGATAGAAGGATCACTTGAACCTAAAAGGTGGAGGATGTAGTCAGCTGGGATCGTGCCACTGCACTCCAACTTTGGTAACAGAATGAGATCCTGTCTCGAAAAAGAAAATTGAGTGATGTATCTAGGAATACACAGCAAGTACAATAGGAACTTAAAACTTACTATCTTCATCTTATAACTCATGCTCTTTTCCATTCCAGGTTTGCATAATTTCAATCTATTAAAACATAATGAGAAGTTATTTTCTTAAAATTTTTTTTATTCCTTCATACCCCCCTTCTTGTTTTCAGTTTGAGGTTTTAATTTAATTGTTTTGGGTCTTTTCGGTACAAGTACGGTGAGGAGATGATTCCTTCAGCTCTGCCTGAAATAACCTTTGCCATCAGTTCTTCTCCCTAGCAAACTCCTAGTTCATGTCACATCACCTTGCAAATGCCAAGACTGCTCTAATTTGTGCCTGTGAAAACCTGTTTACTGCTACAATTTTTATTATGTTTACAAGACCATTTGCTCTTTACATTGTCAAATACTTGAATGAAAAGATCAACTGCATTTGTTTTATTTTGCTTTGTTTTGCTTTCTGGGTTGTTTGTTTGTTTGTTTTTAGAGACAAGGTCTCTCTATGTTGTCCAGGCTGGTCTCAAACTCCTGGACTCAAGCAATCCTTCCACCTCAGCCTCCCAAATTGCTGGGATTACAGGCATAAACTGTTGTAGCCCAGCTAAACTGGGCGTATTGATCTGATCTTTATATTATTGGTATGTGGTATCTACTAGTAAGCTGAAAAAAGTTTAAACTAAACTGTATTTTGTTTTATAAAACTAAAAAAGGAACCAAAGGTAATAGACTATTTTTAAATGTATATTTTTCAGTGCCCCTTATCAAGTAGATTTGACCAGTTTAAACAAAGTTTATGGGAATCCACTGTTTTAGACTAGTCTTCTGTGCTAAACCTCAGATCAGACCAAACCAGAATGGAATCACTCTTACAAAAGAGCTAACTGAACGCTGACCAATCAGAAGAGGCCCAGTTTACCTGAGTCAGCATGACAAAGAAGTCCCCTCTGTTTTAACCTTATGGGGAAAGTAACTGTGAAACCACCAATTCACTTTCCATTCCCTATTTCTGCTTCCTTCAGCCCTTTTCTACCTATAAAGCCAGCCTCTTCTGCTCAGTTCATCGGAATACTCATTGTATTTTATAGAATGAGGTGTTACTGGATTCTAGAATCAAAAACAAGAACCAACTAGGTCTTTAAACTAAATATTGTATTTTTGTCTTTTAACAACTATATGTTATAGAAAGTCTACTTAAACATCTTGGTATATGGGAACTGACTACAAGTACACCACAGATCAGGATCCATAAGAGTTTAGTACTTCCACAAAGTAGATGCTTTTTAAATGGAAAAATAATATTCTATCCACTTAAATGTGAAAATACTGATATCAAATAATTACATTTCATTTAAAACAGATTAAAAGACACTTGAAACTACTACATACAGGAAAATATTACAGATAAAAGTAACAACTCTGCACCTATCCACCCAAATTAAAGAGCTCTAATTTTGAAAAATGATTTGCCATAGTGAAGAATGTTTGACTGTTTTGGGTCTTTTTCGTACAAGGAGGGTGAGGAGATGATTCCTTTAACTCTGCCTGAAATGACCTTTGCCATCAGTTCTCCTCCCTAGCAAACTCCTAGTTCATGTCATACCACCTTGCAAATGCCAAGGCTGCTCTAATTTGTGTCTGTGAAAATTCTGTTTATTGTTATGATTTTTATTATGTTTGCAAGACCATTTGCTCTTCACATTGTCAAATTTGTTTTACTTAAATAACTGAAAGGAAAGATAAATCACTTCAGCAATTATGCTTGAAGGAATACATACGCCAATGAAGCCATTCAAAAACCAAATATGTAATGAAGTGTCCCACTATTTTATCATTATATTTGGCATTAATTATAGCACTTACTCTAGAAAGGCTAATGTCATTCTTCTAAAATTAAATAGACTGTAAGCAGAAGCTATTTCAAAGCTATGCAAACAGATCTCAAAAAATTTTTTTTTAATTTCCAAAAAAGAAAGCCCAAGGGGGAAGAAGTTATTATAAATACGGGGTGAGAAAAATTTTTTTAAAATTCAAAATATAACCATAAAGATACAAATAGAAAACAATGGCATCGGCTGGGCTCGGTGGCTTAGCCTGTAATCTCAGCACTATGGAAGGCCGAGGCGAGTGGATTGCCTGAGCCTGCAGGTTCGAGACCAGCCCAGGCAACTTGGTGAGATCTCGTCTCTACAATAAATTTTTTAAAGAAATTAGCCAGGCGTGGTGGCACATGTCTGTAGTTCCAGCTACTTGGAAGGCTGAGGCAGACGGATCGCTGGCCCAGCAGGTGGAAACTGGGGTGGCCGTGAGTGTGCCTCTGCACTTCAGCCTGAGTGACAGAGTAAGAGTCCAACACAAAAAGAAAAAAAAGCAAATAATGGCATCAAATATGTTTATTCAGCTGCTTAGTCTACCAATACAATCATTTGAATGGGCAAGAATGCTAAAAAGATATTCAAAAATACACAATGCCATTATACCTAGATTTCCTTTTTTTTAAGCACCAAAGGTTGTCCGTCTATAATGTACTAATAGCTAAAACCCACTTGAGCACTAAAAGAACACAAGTAGAAGAAATCCATAGGCTGAAATTTTTATCTTAAGAAATAGCCAATTACAGAAAATCAACTGAAGAACACTGAAAGCAAATCCTCAGTCTGACTGAAACTGCTCTTTTCTACCCTTACCTAATAACATCTTTATGCTTCTGTCGTAGTATTTATCACACAGTATTACACTCATCAATTTATCTTTGTTCTCCAAATAGTTCCTTTAATATGGATTCATTTTACTTTTGAACTACAAGTATGCTGATATAGTCTAAATGTGTCCCCAAAATTCACCTATTATAAACTTAATCCCTGGTGCAGCAGTGTTGGGAGGTGGGGCTATTTAGGAGGGGTTTAAAGATCATGAGAGCCCCACTTTCATGAATGGATTAAAGTCATTAAAAAATGGTTTTAGGAGTGGGAGTCAATTCCAACTATACAATATTCTGGAAAAGGCAATTCTTTAGAGAGAGTAAAAAGATACATTGTCAAAATGGATTAAGAAGGTAAATTTTATTATATTTAACTAGTTTATACATATCAGTAAAAAGAAAGTGGGGAAAAAGATTAGTAGGATTGGGGAAGAGATGAATAGGTACTACACAGGGGATGTTTAGGGCAGTGAAACTATTCTAGATGATACCGTAATATTGGAGACATGACATTATACATTTGGCTAAACTTACACCACTACACAATGCAATAAGTCCTAATGTAAACCATGCACTTTAGTCAACAATAACATATCACTGGTTCACTAATTTTAATAGATGTAGGGCATCAATGCAAGATGATAATAACAGAATAAACTCAGTGCTGTGGGTGTAGGAGGGGAGATGGAGCCTATGGGTACCCTACACTTTCTGCTCAATTTTTCTGTAAACTTAAAACTGCATTGAAAAATAAATCTAAAAATTGTTTTAAAAAGATATTTTTATCACATTCACTAATAAACTTAATGTTCTTGCATCCAACAAACAGCAGTGACAAAGTATATATCAATTATATTGAATAATCCACAAATTCTTTCAGAAACATGCAATCTTTAGGATTTCTCAATTTTAAAAAAGTGGATTTATAACTAAAAAAGAACATGGGTACTAAAGATTTAAAAAGGTACAAAGAGATAGCAAAATAAATAAAATAAATCTGTATGTAACCACTTATCATTAGGCAAGGTTTCATTCCTCAGAGATTTTCCTACTAGGTGAACATTGTAACTTCAAATGTCAAAATTGTTTTCGTTTATTAATTTTGGATGAAAAATATTATCTACATAAATATTAAATATTTTCTAGTCTTTTAAAGCAAAGTATGCTTAACAAAATCTCTCTCCTGTCAACTTGTTTATTAAATTGCTAAAATACACTAATTTCTTTTAAAATGTATTAAGGCAGAAAAGGCAATCTCCCCTCACACTAAATGACGCTTGATGATGCTTTTTGAGTTTCTACACATTTGCTTTTTCCTGTGTTGCCCTCCCAGACAGGCTATCTATCTTACCACTTACAATGATTTATGTGTCTGTCTTATAATTAAATATTGGTGGGAGGGTGAAACAATCACTTTTGAACTTCATAATTAATGAGTTCAAAATGAACAGTTTATAAGAAGGCAGAAAGATTTCTCCTCTATAACAAAATGAGATGTACAATAATTTTTTAACTGTCTGATCCTTATCTATGTATCTCATAGTTGAAATTGCTTAAAAATGATCATGGATAAAGTATACAATAATATAAATTGTAAGCTATTACCTAAAGCCATCTCATTTATATAAAACCTTAAGTACTAACATATTAAAAGTCTGAAATTCAGATCAAAATAAAGGTTCCTTTGCTCTTTACCAGTAAAAATACATAAAGATGGTTACTTTTCCTACTCAGTAGTAATCATTATCATCAAATAAATAATACTCCAAGACTAATGTAGGGAAATCCTCAGAGAATGAATTTGATATTTTGGATAGTATGTCCAGTGGCAGATATAATGAATGCTTCTGGAGATTAAATAGTAATACTAAAATTAATAAATTTCTTTTTCCCCTCAGAAGAAAATTCAAATACAGCTTTAAAAAGAGAGAAAATAGCTGATAACAATTACTAATAAGATTTCTGTTAAATATTTTTTACTTGGGCATTTAACTAGTAAATTCTAAAAGAGGAAACATTTATGTAGATAAGGAGTATATACACATTAACATCTTATTAGTAATAATAAATTAAATAAATTAAATATGAGATTTGTGATAATCTGGAGATTAACTCTAATCAAGATTATCTGAATTACAACCTAATCCTAAAGGGATTTTTAGGATGGCTTATAACTACATACTATATAATAATTACATCACCAAGATGAACTTGTATGACTCAATTCAATAGATGGTTATAAGCACCACAGACATGCTCTTTCATATAAATACTATAAAAAGATTTTCTAAATACCTTTTTCTGAATACCTTCTAAATACAAGAAATAATTGTATTATAATATATAAGAAACATAATCATCATTATGACAAGTCATTCTTGCCTGTTCTGAAAGAGGATATGCACTGGGTCACAAAAATTCTATATTTAATAGTATAGATGGCAGGAGTGGGCAAACTCCTGTGGCAATCACGTTGCCTATTTTGTAAATAAAGTTTTACTGGAATTCAGATACACCCATTCATTTGTTTGCTTTCAGACTGCAATGGCAGAATTGAGTAGCTGACAAAAACACTATGATCTACAAAACCAAAAATGTTACTATTTGGCCCTTCAGAAAAAATATGATGACCCCGGTAGAGCATAAACTAGTATAGCACAAATTCAAAATTAATACTTTGCATATAGAAATCTAGGCTTCTACTTATTAAAATAATGCTTGAAAAAGTACAATGTGGTAGTTTTAAAATTTTAACAGTAGCAGTACAGTTTAGTAGTACAATTAATTTAATATCGGTAGTATGATTTAATAGTATTTATTTAATATGGATGAACTTTTAAAGGTACTTTTATATATTCCAGAAGCATCCAGCTAAGCATAAACAAATGATACATCTTGTTTTAATCCTCTAAAAATGTCTAGCCTTGAGTTACCATAATAAAAACTAAAAATTTGTAAGTTTGGAATTTTGAAAAATATTTGACCATGTCAATTTATATTTGCCATGCATAAATTTGTGAAAACTAGTTATGTTACACTGTGAATAAAATAAATATAAAGAATAAAACTATAAACTAAAATCTAAAATTAGAATGTATAGCCCAAGCTATCATATAAACTCATTTATTAAAATTTGCCAATTATGCAAAAGTGAATATTCCACAATTATGTGATTTCAATTTGAAATTTCTGTACCCCTTAAAGACAAAATGCTTCATCTTTCAGGATTCACTGTTTAAGCTGAAAAATAGTAAAATAAATGCCTGTATACCCTTTACCTAGATTCACCACTTGCCATTTTGACACATTTGTTTTATGAATGTATTTCTTTAAGTATGTTATCAACTTCATAATAATTCAGTATGCACCTCTTTAAGACTAGGACACTTTCCTATTCAAGCACAATAGCATTAGCACACCTAATTTTAATAATACTCTATGGTATCATCGATATCCAATCAAGGTCCACATACATGCTAATTCTGGAGAGGCAAGGACCAAATCTTTCCTTAAACAATCTATTTGTATATACTGTGTTCTTTCTTCCTTCCATAAACCTGTTCCCTGAAAACGTGTAGAAACAAAATTTCCCTAGTACTTTCCTGCCAGAACCATTCAGCAATGGAAGAATATTGCAATAATAGTGAGGGGAAACTGAATTCTCAATTACTTCTGTAAATTACATTTTCACTAAGAAACTAACTAGAATAAAAGTATAATCTTATATTAGATAGTTAAAACTTATAAATACTTAAGCAACATTCATTAATCATCAAGTAAAAAGTCTTGTGACCTGCCAGTTCTCAAGAAGCTTTACTACTCTTATACTAATTAACTTAATAAGAATCATGAACAATTATACAACTATATCATTTTATAAAAAGAAACAATATTTTACAAAAGTCTAGAGTGATCTCTACTGGCCACTAAAAAAGTCAGTTTTAGAATACTAAAAATACTTATTCTTAAATGTGTTTAAACAACATTACAGTTCATTAAGCTGAATAAAGTTTTAATTATCCCATAAAAAGACTAGAACTTGCATATTATGTCTATGCATTAAAAAGCCGACTTCTTTAGCAATTAGTTTTAATCAATGCTTTCAAGCTCTTACTAAAGCGTAAAACTTACATTTTAAACATGCTTTATTATACCTATATTATAAAAATATATACACATTTTTTCTAACACTAATATAATTAAAGTATATGAATATTTTAACATTCTCTCCTAACTTCTTTAATCTTAAAGTTCAAATTGGAGCAATTTTTCACTGCTAAACTGAGAAATTGAGATTTCCAATGGGAATACTGTCAAATTCATAAAAACAAAAATATCAGTATTCTAGTGTTTCATTTTCAATATATTTTCTATATTGTTAATTATGCTTGATCTCAGGGTATTTTCCAGGGTAAATTATATACAAAGCTTAACAAATAGAGACCCAAATCTGCAATCGTCTTTACTGAAACCAATGAAAAATCTATACACAGTAATGAAACTGGCATGCAAATAAAAGAACTGTCAAGACATGTATTCCTAAAAATAAGCCCACAATAACTATTTTAAAGGCTGTGTGTGGTCTCACCCATATATTTTGGCAAGATGCACTTTCTCCAACCACAGTTAGATTCATCCAAAAGCAGTGGCACTGGAGAGCCTCTGTCTCACCTGTCAAAGTTGAAGAACGTTGTTCCAAAGACCACCATGAGTCCATGGAGAAAAGCCACAGAGCTACAGCTGTTATTGATAAGCAGTTTCTAAAGGAGAAAAAACTTCAAACAATTAAGCAAATCATCCTTAATAGAGATACAGACAGTGATAGTCATATTTAAATGATGAGATGATAATTACTGCACCAGTTGTGAAATAAAACAGTGACAATTTATACACTGGAATATTCACAAGGGATCTTTCATAAGTAATACTAACCTATAGTCTTTTCTGTTCTTCCTCTGATTAAACTTCTAAACATTAATTATCAATTCAAAAACTTAAATATGTTCACTTATTTAAACCTTAAGCAACCTTCGTTAAAACTCAAAATTCATCTAAATTATTAAGGTACTAAATTCATCAAAGGTGTTTAAGTCTGACAGCTAAGAGCACAGTAGATTAAGATTTATAAACAGAAACCCTAAATATATTAAAACCCAATTTTTTTAGAAGATGCCTTAATATCTTTTTCAACCACATTATAAAAGCAGCTCACATTTTTACTTTAGACTAACATACTACAGTAAAGCACATGAACTGATCGGGTAAGCTACAGGCAGATTAACATAAATAAAGAGCAAGAAAAACAATTACTCTGAAAAGAAATATGCCTCAGTGGACAATTCAAGCCCTACCCCCAAACTGGCAATAAAAGACAACTTAAAACAAACTGTAAAGATATATACCTGACTACATAAAGTTTAGATAATCACCATGAATATCTCCAAACTTAACTTATTTTTCCTTCTAAATTATAATATCCTCTATCCTTATTTAATACTAAAACAGTTCAACTGAAAGAGACAGGGTGTCCTTTTGTGCCTTTTCCAAGAAAGCTAATATCCAAAAGGTTCTCATTACAAGAGAGTTTCACCTACAACCACATCCCATAGCACAAAGGCAAAGTTTACAGAAGTGCTCCAATGTACTATGATGTCCCGAAGTTTCATTTACTACATTCTCCAAGTACAAAGGTTCTAAAAGATTACTTTCACTTCTCCCTAGATACATTAACTGGCATAGCTGGGATATTATTTTTCTTTGGTTTTGTCAGTAGCATGTTTGATATAAATTTTATTAAGTGGTAGTGTATGTAACATTGCATTGTGGGTAGTAGTTTCCTGCTTTAGTCTAGCCACATCCTCAGCTGTCATATGAGCATGTTTCCCATATTTTCTGCAAGTTCTCGCCTTTTTTTATTATTACAAAAATGACAGCATTAGAAGATGAATTGTTCTAATAATTAAAAGAAACATAAATTACTTATACAGCTACATTAAACAAGTGTAGATCAATTTACATTTCAAAGAACAATCAAAGAAAAAAGCAAAGTAATCCTCATAATTAAAGTGTTAATGTCATGTGAACAGTGTATTAAAGTAAATTAGCATAAAGAAAGGATTCAAAAAACAGTTAAGTCTCTGTAGTCAGATGCCAATACTATCCAACAAATGAGGTATTATATATTAGAATATAATAATTTGCAATGAATGTTAAGAACTTCAAATCTAGTATTCATTAGTGATGACTGACATCAATATCCTCTATTAGAATGTTAAGAATCTACTTTAAGACTGTATAGAAGTGGGGGGGGGAGGAAAAGAGAAACCAAAAAGCCTGGAGGAGAAGGGGAGGAAAAGAGGAGAAATGGGGGTGCCAGGGAGAGAGAAAAGGGAGGGAGAGCTGAAGAGACTGAATTTGATTTAGCATTTTCTCTTTTGGCATTCAATTTCCACATACTCTCACATGCAGACAGCTGCTAAAGCTAACCAAATGAAGTTGCTGAAACAATCAAGGAAATGATGCAGCTCTGGGTTTTTACACTATCTAATGAAGATAGACTGAGAAAAAATACTCTCATTACAAAAAGTACCACAAAATAACACCCTGTATATATAAGCAACCAGACACTGTGTATGCAGTTGTGTACACAAACATACACCCCATTAAAATAAGTGGAATTCATATTTCATAGTCATCATAATTTAACATGTGAAACTATATATATTTTGCTAACACAAAAAATGTCCAAGTCATCAATATAAGGCCCAACAGATGTCATATAAACTAAAACAGCTATACAACAAATACAAACAAAAGAAAAAATTGTCAAAAAATAAAAATACGAGTATATTGTCACATGCCAAAATGAAACAAGAAATTAAGGAAGGTCCTTGCTAAAATCTCATAATGAGAACATTTTTAAGCCAAATCAGGACTTCTGCAGCATATAAAATTCCTACATCAAATCTTTTGATCCCATTGTCTTTAAAAGAATAAAAGTCTAAAACAATCTTTAAAAAATTCATAGAAATTAACACAATATTGATAAAGTAAAACTAATATATTAAAGTAGGATCATTAGTTGCAAAACTAAGTAATAATTTAAAAGATAACAATGAAGACATATGTAGCATTTAAACACATACTGTTATATTCTAAATGTCTTGGTATTTTAAAAGTTCAACCAATTTTGATTGATTTTATTAAACACAAGGTAATGAGAAAGCAAGAAGCTCACTTCTTGGTTTTTTTTAAAAACTGATTTCAAGTTAAAAGTTACATTTCATTTATGTGGCATTAAAATACATAATTTATACCGTACACCTAAACTTCTTGCTTATTTTAACACAGCAAATACTAACATGTCCACCAAAAGGATGAAGTTTTATGGGTCTTTAAAAATGGAGAAAGAAATCTGTGGTTTCCATTTATGATTATAAGTATAGCATAAATATATAATCAAGATCTTTATTTGCAGGGACTTTTCTGAATCAATGTCTCTTCATCACATGTAATAAACTATATCTAATGAAACACGTTGTCAATTATCAAATGTGCACCAGTTATCACTTCCATTTTAAAATTTTTACAAAAGTAGTATTTGTTCCAAAAGAGAATATATTTTCATTTTAGGGGAAAAAACATACATATGGATAATAAATATACAAACTTTAAAGCATATGATTTCACTATCTTCTCCTGCCAGAATTTGATGGGCCTCACACAAGGCAGAGAGGGCATTTTTAACAATATCTACTAAACTCTGATGCAATAAGAGTGATGATCCTGACCAAAAGATTACATGCAGGAGGATTACCTGCAAAAAGAGAACAAGTAACTAAAAGGCACATAGATATTTAAAATTATTAAAATTCATATCAGGTCAATTTGGAGGGCCCAAAATATACATAATCTTAAAAAATTAACAAGAGAATATTCAGCAAAATGTTATGGTTGCTAGATATGTCAGAGAATACTGATGCAGAAACTAAAAACTCATCCTAAAAGAAGAAAACCATTTGCTTATCATACTACAGCAGCTACCTAAATATTTTCAAGTGCACGATTCTGCTATTATATGTACATATGAAACTATGTTTGGAAATTGCACAAACTATACAGACAAAACTTTCCTTTTATTTACTTTGGATACCAATTTGAAATATAAATTATACTAGCACACCTTATTTATGAAAGAGAATAACTGAATAACTTTTCTCTCTCTTGCATGTTAACTGAAAGCTTTTACTTTTCAATGTAAAACTTGTTTACATGAGCAATAAAGTATGATAAATCTATATTTAAAATAAAACATCAAAATATATTTTTGGTTTTTTAACACTAAAAGTTTATTCTGGAAAAATTCTTTGATGAATAAAGGATTAAAATCATTCCCATATCCTCCCAGTGTATTTTGGAAAAATCAATTTTTTGTGATGAAACTTATGAGCACATCTGTACAGTTATCTTTATCTAAAACGAAAAAGGGAAAAAAAGGAATATTTTAGTTCTAATACCATTCTGAGAGTTTCCTCAGACCTCTCCCATGGTACATCCCAAATAATCGTTTGTAATTCACTGTCTCCGCCCACCCTTGCAGTCATTTACTTCACGCCACTCCTAGTTACTATCACACTAGGAAGAAGTCTAACATGCAAATTCAGAGTGGCGGGGATAAATGGCAAAAAATGCCTAGAAAATTGGTCTGTTCTCCTTTATAATTTTTGTTGAAAAATACCCCATCACTCCCAACTGATGAAAACAGGAAGCTCTATTCATAAATATAAAATTCACTGCCTATGATATATAATCATCCTAATAAGAAAATGAGTTCTATACATACTTGTCCAAAGGGGCAAAAAGGAGATAGTTTCCCAAAGATGTTTCCAATTTTCTTCTGAATCAGAATTAGCAAATCGAGACGACTAACATACTCTGTGTGCATTATTCCTTACTACACACAGCATTTTGTAATTTATTTCAAAGCTCCCATTATAAACAAAAAAATACAGCTTCTGTTAACCCACTCAATTCTGAGCTCATAAAATCTAATACTGAACAACATAAGTATTTCACTTTATATAAAATTGCTATCAGAAGATCTGTTAAAGTTAATGTCCAAACAAACTAAAATGAACACATTTCCTTGAAAGATAAAATACAATCATAAAGAAAACTAAGACTCATTCAATAAACTAATTACAATCATTGCCATTCATTTTGCTAAGATTTTCAAACTAGTCTTGAGATAAAAGTATACATAAAAGATTACATTTAATCTTTATTGTAAGAGTCGCCATTTAATATTGATAATAAACTAGACAGACATGATTTAAAATTTGTGAAAGAATACCAAGACTAACACTTTCATGACAGCCAATTACAGTCAAGCTAAGCAAGCAGTTTGCAACCAGACCTTAAGAAAGGTAAACTTTTTTACAATGAGTTACAGATTCACAAGTTTAAGAAGACAAGAAAAAGGAAAACAGAAGGAATTCAGCCACCCAGCAAATATGAAGCAGACCCCAGAATGTGATACAATCCAAAGATGTAAATTATTATAAATCATCACTGTTGTTCAGAATTTCACACAGCTTCTTGAGCCAATTTTGTTCATTTTTCCACAGTCACAATAATGAACGAAAAAGGAGGAGGCAAAAAAAAAAAGAGGGTGGGGGTAGTAGAAAAGAAAGTCTTAACTGCAGAGGTCTGCTCTACAAATGCTTAACCTTACAGGAGTTTGGGCTCCTTCAGCATTTGTATTCTATCCAAATCCTCATGAGTCACAAAAATTAAAAAGCTATATCCTTCTGGATGCCAGGAAAGGCCTTACCACAAGCCTTTTGTCAGAGAGAGAGAGAGAAAGAGAGAGAGAGAGAAAGAGCAAGGGGAAAAAGCCACAGTGGTAGGCTGTCCCACTTTACTTTGAGTACTGTGAGGTCACAAACCACATGATTCTGCCTCTCCAGTAATAGTGCTTGCAAAAAAAAGGAGTTTTAAAGCTTTTGCTTTTTTGGATTGTGTGAATGCTTCATTCGCCTCACAAACAACCACAGAACCACAAGTGCGGTGCAAACTTTCTCCAGGAGGACAGCAAGAAGTCTCTGGTTTTTAAATGGTTAATCTCCGCAGGTCACTACCAGCCACCGAGACCAACAGAGTCAGTGAGTGCTCTCTAACCACAGTCTATGCAGTAATAGTAGGTCCTTCAAATATTTGCTCATTCTCTTTTTGTTTTGTTTCCTTGCTTTTCACATGTTACCAGCTACATAATTTCTTGACAGAAAAAAATAAATATAAAGTCTATGTACTCCAGGCATACTGTAAAACTAAAACAAGGTTTGGGTATGGTTTGTATTTTCAGTTTAAGGCTGCAAGCAGTATTTACAACAGAGTGTACAAGTTCTATCTGAAAAAAAAAAGGAGGGACTATGGCATCAAACAGCCTCTTCAGCACAGTGACACCATGTCAGCAAAACTTCTTTTGGGGTAAGTGTTATCATATTTTAAAATCCTATAAGATATGAACCTGTTAACATAGAGGTATGATTCTTAGATAAACTGTTAGCTTTTCCAGGTAACAGTAGATTAAAGATTATAATAATGCTATCTCGTTGCATTAAAATTAAAAAATGAAACTGCTGTATATATTTGCATTTGACATCTGTAACTTATCTAATTCTCAGAGCAAAGACTTGAAATAGACAAAATTAAATTATCTTACATTAGTCAAAATGTTTTCTACTTATAGAAATGGTAACATCAAAACAGTAAAAGAAACAGTTTAATATTCTTATTAACCCTCACCAGAATAAAATTAGATGATAAATTAATCAAAGTATTATAAATTATTGACTCCGGCAGCTCCCAATATTTGAGCAAACTTCAAAAAGGAAGCAATTTTACAAAATAACAGACCACGGAATTATCTCAACATTATGGTCTACCATGTATAACACAGAAATAAACCTGCAGAGAGCTAACATTTAACCAGCTTCAAGAAATCTATTTATAATTTTAAACTGCATCCTATATAAAAAGTTTGTTTCTAAACAGCTTTTTAAATTGAAGCATATATTCAACTGAAACAAAATTACAAGTACAACATAGCCATTTTTAAAAGATCTTTATAGTTTCCCAGGATATTAAGCAGTTCACAGAAGTCTTTTAAAACTTACATGCAATTGTATTTTTTTATATAATTTCAATGTTACAATTACACGCTGTTATCCATATGTGAAACTTATTATAACTTGTATACAGCAAATAATGAGACGTTTAAGATTCTTTTAGTCATATTCTTTGACCTACCAAAACGGACCATTTATTCTAATGAAAAATAAAGCTCCGTAAGGATACCTAGCATTATTTTAAAAAGCCATACCTATTAAATCATGCTGGACTTTAAAAGAAAACAAGCATAATACAGTCCTTTAATATTTAATTTCAAGTTAGTGTTGATACAGATATGTAAACAACTTCAATATTCATCAGCTGACATGAGATTATAGTAAAATAACTAAACACTTACACGATTCTCTTTATGATGTCCAACATGTTCCAACTACAAGGCAAGTTTTTAAATTTTTCTTTTATCCTTTGAAATAAACCCTTTTGCTGTGTATACCTATATTAACTTGGCTTTTAACTTACAACTAACGACTGGAGTTTCCTTTACTCCTCCTCCTTCACACATTTTAACTGGCTACTACTAGAGGATCAGTCTTAGTTTAGGTCAAAAAGAAATAATTAAACCTGAAGGGGGAAAAAAGGTTTCTCTTACAGAGTGAGGAAACGTATTCTGTATTTTACAAAGACTGTAAAATTGCTGTAGTGACTCCTTCAATGGGTGTAAGTGGACCCCTTTGAGTATAATACATACAACATAGTAATCACAGATTATTTTTAAAACTTAATCATGGATATTAAGTATTACTCTTAAAACTTCTACATTAAGGTAGCAGAACATAAATACAACTAGACTGCATTACAACTATAATTATAGCTAATACATAGGAACTTTTGTTATTACCAAAATGGGGGAAAAATGGTTAAAGCTATTGTTATATGAAGGGGTAACTTGAAAAAGAGAAAACAAGGATATCAGGGAAGGATACCTGAAGCAATTAAGTTACTCTTTCACAATATTACATTTTTCTAACCAGATCAGGGACAGTACAAGTTTCAAAGAATTCTTCAGCATTAAAAGTAAAGTTGTTACAAAGAATATGTTAAAATTGTCACAAAGAACATATTAAAATGCCCCTTATTCTATCGCATCAGCGGTTTTATATTTCTACAAACTTTAAATAATTATTCTATGTTAAAATTTGACCAAGTTTCTAAGCAGGGCATAACAGTGAACTAAATAAAGATGATCATCTGTGAATGACATTTTTTTTTAACATTATAACTAATTTTTCTTCTGAAAAGTAGACTTCCTCTTCCCTCCCACCACCCCTAAATAGCACCTTAGAACCTGGATAGAGAGCTCAACATAAACCCACTACACCAGACTAATTATAGGTGAGTGGTGGACATTAGGTATGGTTTATCATCATATTGCAAACATTTCCCCATTCTATAATCTATTTGAAGTCCAAAATCTCACTTCAGACTTTAAATTCTTATGTAATGATTATCACAACCACCAAATGAAATGTTGTAAGTAGATGCCCCAATTCTGTAAAATGGTTTAAAATAAAGTTTAGGCTTTTCCTAGGTGAGGGGACAACGCACACATTGACCAATTGCTTTATCTCAAATACAATAAATGAAAAGTGTGTGTGTATGTGTGTGTGTGTGTGTGTGTGTGTGTGTGAGAGAGAGAGACAGGGAGAGAGAGACGGGGGAGAGAGAGACGGGGGGGAGAGAGACAGAGAGAGAGAGAGAGAGAGAGAGAGAGAGAGAGAGAGAGAGAGAGAGAGAGAGAGACAGAAGAGAAGAGGAGAGGAGAGAGAAGAGAGAAGAGTTTCAGTGTCCTTGATCTCTCAGCACTCTTTACCCTGAATTAATCAAGAATTCCTAATCTGTCCTACTCAAAATCTGTTATTTATCACAAATAAAGCCTGTCAAAAATGATAGATGTGACTCTGAAGTATCTTATAATTAAGGACTTATTTATGAAAACATATCAGCTGACTGATTAAATATCCACATAAAATCTTTATAACTAATCATAGTAGCTGCTTGAACATGATACGTGAACTATGATTTCCAAAACAGTAGTTGTGGTCTATCTCAATAATAATAACTTTATGGTTTCAAGATTTGGTAGTAACAAAGTTTTATAACTTGCTTCTAAAAATAAGAGAACTAAATTCCAAAATCCAAGGAAAATTTAAACGTTAAGAACATGGAAAACTATTCTAACATATTTTGAAAGCTAAAATTGTCAATTTAATTCCAAAAAACTCATAAACTATTTCAAATTATAATCTTAATTTTATGTAAAATTGTTAAAGATTTCACTTTTAATTTTAAAACTGTTTTGAAGTGTAAAACATTGAAAGAAATTATAGAAAAAGATCTGGTGAGTCTGTGTGAACCTCCTGATAGTCCCTAAATCACAAGAAAGGTATGAAATATATATGATTACATCACGATATATTTCTTTCAAAAGAACAAAAAATTAATTTATTCAATTACATCCTTTAAGCTAATCACTGATAGTTTGACTTGTTTAAATCAGTCATGCTAAAGTTAAATTCAGTAAGATAGAAATGTTCCAGTTTGTTAAAAGAACACTGAAAGATCTGATGCTTAAATAAACTGCAGGGGCGGGGGGCTAGCTAACTCATTGAAAGCACTAAGATTTTATCAAACACACAGAATTAATCTTTATTGAATAGGACCATTCACAAATAAAAATTCACTGTACTTCAATACTTTCAAGCAGCGCTAATCAATTACAAACCTTTTCTAGTGCTTCAAAACTCATGTGCTTTCAATTTCACACACTGGTGGTCCTCAAGTACTGTATTGGGTCTGAGTTAAGACATTCTGTATCACAACTTTTTTTTCAACAAATATTCATCTAGAGGGCTTTTTTTTTCCTCTCAAGAGCTGCTCACATGAAAACTGTGGTAATATTTTTATACTGTACTTCTTTGTTGAAGCAAAAGGTTAAGGGTTACCTAAATACCTCAACTGTATATATATTTTTTTAAAAAGGAAAAGGTAAGTATTCATATTTTAAAAATCCAATGGGAACGAATTATTTATTTTTGCATTTCCTATGATTAATGATGCACCAATGCATACTTGAAAACTGATGGCAAAATAGGGTAACATCTCAAAGTCCTCTGAAAAGCATACAAATACAAACCTTCCATGCTGTTTAACCCTTGTTCCAGGACACTATGACATGAGAATTATAAGTCAATAGTGAAGTCATGCTGAAGCTCATCAAAAGCATTAATATTGCAAATACTATTACCTAACAAAAACCTTTAGAGATATTTTCATATAAAGGGTTCACTGAAACAGTTTACCTCTTACGGTGTTTCTTTAAAAATATTACACATGACCAAATAGACAAATGCCATCAAGTCAATTTGAAAAAATCCTTCCTGCAAATACTAAAATTGCAATTGTGATAAAACACAACTATTTTTTCTAATAATTTATATGCCAGACATTATTAATTGGGTGCTCCCAAGTCCAATTTAGGCAGAGACTTCCCAACAGGTTACCATAATGCAGTATTTCTTTCTCCCCCAGCTCTGTAACTTCCACTTAAAGATAAAATTCTACCAAAAAATTTGTCAGGAAACTCCCATAATAAAGACAACAATTAACGTCAATACTTTTTTTCCTTCTAAATAGTGAAATATTCTAAGAGAACTATCTAAAATATATGGAAATCATTCATCAAACCTGAAATGTTTGATATTTTAAAAAAGGAAGTCTCACACACCTTCATATAATCTTGCATTTCAAAAAGAATATGAAATTCATTGGCTATATATTTTTATTCATGTGTTACAATTTAAAAAAATAAATAGGGAAACTCTGTACCTTATTCAAAGGGAGTTTCCTTACAATTTTAACCAACCACAAGCTTTTGTCAATTCAACAGAAAATACACATAAAACAGATCATACATTTCCATATAACTTTTTAAAGACCTATACAGCAATTGAGATTAAATGCTCTTTTATTATATTGCATACAGTATGTTCATTTTATGTAAAATTTTTATGAATTTCCTCCCCTGTATATTAATTAGTAAGAACATAAGACTGAAAATTTGGTGTTGAATGGATATAAGAAACACAGTATCAAACATTTTAGGTTTTGTTGTTATTGCTGAACAGGAACTTAACTCTAAAGCAAATTTTTTCATAAACAAGCTTTCTTCTATTAATAAATAGAAACTGCATCATTTAACATGATGTAAAAAACAATCCCCAAATGAGATGAGCTGTAGAATTAAAAGGGTCCTTTAAAGGCTAGTTGCTACATAAGCACTTAATACATGCAGTGAAAAAAAACAAAAACAAAACTGTTACTCATATACTTCCCATAAATACTCTATATTCTTGTTAATACTCATAAACCCAATATGTACCTAAGGATCAAAAATCATACCAAGTGTGATTTGGGCTTTAAGTAAAAGATGATAAATTTTAGTTTACCTTGATTAAATGATTTTCATATTTTAAATCAACTGCCCACAAAACAAGAAGATCTTCGACATACAGACATATGAAGTGAATGCAGTTTCTAATAATGTTTAAGATATTTAAAAATTATTATATTGATATCAGACAATTTACCAAGTTAACATTATTCTCAAAACTGTATTTAAGATTATTTTGACAACTAGTTTAAAGACTCTATTATCTCCATCATTCCTATTGCCAATTCTCTTTAAAATTTATGCCTAAGAGTTACATTCGATTCATGATATTTGTAACAAGGTATATCCCATGCAAATCATTTTTACAACAAAGTCAAATAAATTAATTTTAATTTATATTTGTTACACTCTTTTATGTCAATGGAGTCTACTGGAATCATTACATACAATCAACTAATAAACATATTTACATAAAAGACTAAGTCAAAAATCTAAGAATTTAAATACACATTTATAGGCTCCCCTAAAATTACATGAATCATGAGTGACCCAAGCCATTATTTACGTAACTCTTGTGGTCAGATATTGTAAAACTAGATCTACTGTGGTTCAATAAAGTAAAAATAAAAAAAGCAAATAAATGAAAAATGCTAGCTAAATCACAATAACAATTATCAATAAAGTCTAAAGCATATATACACACAGTCTGTCTATGGAAAAATTTGAATGATATTGTGATATTCCATGGAACTTCGTTTGAACATACATGCATTTTTATACAGAAACAAAAAACTTGTCACATAGATTCAACTCAAATTTCTTTTGGCTACCAGTTCACCTTAAAATTTTATATATAGTTTATACATATGTGTGAGGGTAAATGCATACACATCAGTGACTACAGAACTTTGAATAACAATTATAAACTAGGAAAAAAATTGTAAATTATTTACTGAGGTGCTTTTTGTATTTCTTTCTTGAAAAATAATCAATAACTTTTTGCATGTATGCTAACAAAGAAACATCAATCCATGAAACCAGTAACAGAGATTAGGCATCTACTAGAAAATTTAAGATTGAAATAATCAATACTATACTTGTAAAACTCAAGGATGTTATTTTCCAGTTACATACTTAAGTAACAATAATTAGAAACGGAAATTAAATTATCAGCATTTACAAGGACAAATATGAATAGAATTAATCTGCTTAACAGATCCTTAGTTATGAGTGTTATCTCAAACAACTACTTTGCTTAGAAGCTGAACAAGTATATTTTCTATATATTTTCTCACTGACCATGTAATGCAAATAAACAATTTAAGCCTTGGGTTTTAAATTTTTGATATTTTCCTATAATAATTACTAAAATTAACTTTCTTTTTAAATTTCTGTACTGAACATTCCAATTTGACTTCAAATTCCCAGGATAATCTTTTAGTGGAAAGATATAATTATTTCTGCCAAATGATTAAAAATTATTTAAATGAATCTAAACAATGTGAATTCATTTTGAAGGTGAAAAGAATCATATTTATCTTATTCTACTATGTAATAGTGTATTACCTTTTACAATTAATATTTCAACCTACTGCTATATCACTGTAACTTGATCCTACAAAATAGATGCATGACTATCAAAAAGGTACAGGGTGCAGACTCTCTTTAATCAATGATAATTTTATTATAAGATGTTTTTTATTACTATATCTCAAAACTATTTTTTGGAGAAGAGAAATTCTCATTTTATTTCATAAACTTCTATCAGATTACAGGTATCTACATCAGTATAGGATCACAGAAAGGGAAGTCTTTTATACTGATAATCCACAATACACCAATCACTGTTTTCTCTATAAAGCCAGTAACTGTAAAAGTATGTAAGCATTTCATACTAAGGTCTTAAATATCCAATTCAAAAATCTTAAGACATTATGAAGTAGTCTAGAAGAAAACTGCCATCAAGACAATAGCAGCCTAGCATTAAGTGACAGGACTGGTTACAAAGATAATCTAGTAAGATTGATTTTTATCTCTCATGAAACTTGTAAAGCTTTTAGGTAATTTAGCTTTTGACAAAATTCAGGGAAAAAATTGCTACTGCTTACAAATACAAGGGTCAATGCAAAAATAAAATATTCAAGAAGGTAATCCATAAAGCAGATATTACTTACAAAGACAATGTACTAAGGTATTTGTGAAGCAATATAAACATGAAAGTCAATGTAATCCAATCTTTGATTATTAATCCAACCTTATCTCCACAAAAGAAACTCCTCTTTTTCATATTACAAACTCAATGTCCACACAGAATTCTTTACACTCTCCCAGTTTTTAAAACTAAACACACATACAACTCTCTCTATCTCTCTGTATTTAGAAGGAAAACATAACAGTTTTAAAACTTTTTACCACTTCATTTTCTACTTCATTTTGAAAGTGTTATTATCTTAGCTAGATAAAGACAATGATATTGTGAGAAAAGCTGTCTTCTTGATTCAGTAGTAAAAATTTAACAAACTATTCCCCTTAATATTTCCCTTATAACATGCATAAGCATATTGCAGAATATTTTAGTATACCAATATGATTGGAGAAAACACATAAAGACATTTTTACAAAATTATCACTCACAAATAAGAAAATGTAGTGCCATATGCTAATTATTAGCTTTTTTATTTTCATAAATATTCTGAATCTATCAAGACACACTAAAGTAAACCAGAATCTATCAAGAAACACTTATATAACTATTTTTTAAATGAGCAAAATACTAAGCCGAAATTGCTAAATTATTTAATTATCAAACAATCAAGTCACTCTCTATATATGTAAAAAAGTTATCCTGAAATGTAGTCAAACCATTTTCTTGACTATGAAATTAAATCATGTGCTCCAACAAATAATGTAACACAATATTTTTATAAAGTATTTATCTACAAAGTAATTATATATTACATGTACAAAAAGATAGGAATGGATTTTCTATAATGAAACTTCATTATCACACATAACTAAAATTTTCTACCTTTGTATAAACTTTGTTCACACCAATACATGGGCAATTTTTATAATGCAAAAATATATACTTTCAGTGCTGCTTTAAAGGAAACCGTTTAAAAAATGATCTTGCTCATTATTATACACAGGCACAAAAATATTTTTTGAAAATTTCCTGTGAAAACAGTGTGATCTGAAAGCTTACATACTCAAAACATACGAAATGAACAAGAAAAATGCAAAGAAATGCATAAAATAAAACTATCTAGCAACAGTAACATAGTAAGAAGTCAATCCTAAGCACAGGAGACATAAGTATGTTTTTTAAAATAAAAGTTCAAATTAAAGCCTGCCTTTTGAACTGCCCAAATGAATAGAACATCCCAATGACTACAAAATTTTCTTCTAAACTGGCAAGACTAAAAAGAATCACATCCAATTCCTAATTTTGTGATTATAATGTGTGATACTTTCTTTAACCATCAGACTACCATTTTTTTTTAATTTGTGGAAAGCCTTGCCATTGCATTTTTCCTGTACGTACCTCTTTCTTATCAATTATGGTGTATCTTCAGCAATCGAAGGGAAAAAAAGCTCCAAAACTTTAACTGCATTTAAAATACATAATTAAATCAATTTAAAAATACTTTAAAAATACTCATTTTTAGAAGGCTAGAAAATCTTACTTTTTTTAAGCTGGTGCATCTACACATAGAAAGCAACTTTTAGTAAGTTCTTTTGCTACGCCATAATGATCTGCTCCAGAAACTCAAGGGTACCTAAAACAACGGGCTACCTGTTCTAGCCATGCTTAGGAATGTGTCCAAATCATTTTTATTGATTTAACCTTTATAGGAATGCTACATATCCTCAGAGCAAAACATTTTGAATGTATTTATAATATGATACACTCCTGAGAAGCCATGAAAAAGAAAGTTAAAAACAAATCTATACACCCCTCCACCTTTGGTTGTTGTAAGTTTATTTTTGTTTATTTTGAACACTATCAACGGACCTAAATATTAAATAATTTTATTTGTGAAAACTTACTTTGGCACTACTGTAAGTAGAAATAAAAACTTATTTTAGAGAAAAAAAGTACATTTAAGTAAATTTTAACTTTAAGAAATAAAACTCCTAACCTGACAATGATGTCACACCTACATATATTAACGGATTCAAAATGCTCTTTGTATACTCTAATTACACATTAATCATGGAACCTACAAATAAATCAAACTTAAACTTACAGAATTTAGTCCTTATTGAATAAACTAAGTTGTACTCTAGTTTACATTCTAAGAATTTACAGAGAGAGTTCTGTGTAGCCTATCTCTAGTCTAGCTTTCTGCAAGTGGACTTTATAAATGGTCTTAGCAGCTAATGCCTGCATTAGGTATGTTTGCCAAATAATAATTCACAATATTATGCTTCCTCACATTATGGTTCATCATTTGTTAACTTTAACCTCACCTCTAAAGAAGTTATACTTTCACTGCAGACTGTTCTATTTAAAAAGGCAAACAACTTTTGAGCGTTTCCAGATGTAGCTTTCAAAAAAAAAAAATCACAGGCAAATTCATGAAAATTATAAAATTATTAATAAAAATGTAGTAAAACTAGAGTCACTAATTACTACTTCAATGATCATCCATAAGTTTAAATTAAAAGCTGATGGTATTATATTTCAAATTAAGAAACATATGACAGCTACAAGAGTGCTGGCTTCAGGTAGCTGCCAGTAGGTAAAAACAACGAAGCATATTTCAGCATCAGACAAGATTCTACCGAACCATGCAATAATAATGCTATTTTTCAAGTTATGTTTATCCTAGGTTATATAAAATTAAATTGAGCTATATTATTTCATTTTGTCATCAATTTTTAATAAAACATCCAAGCATGCATGAGATTATGCTAAACTAAAATCAAAATAATTTATACGCAGTACACTTCTCTGAAGCAAGGCTAGGACTAGGGTGAGAAAAGGGAGGCATTTAAGGCACAAAGTTTAAGGAGGTATTCACCCTTGCACAACCTCAAAGTGAGAGCCTCCTTAATTATATGACCTAGGCACTCTGCTTGCTTCACTCTAGTCCCAGTCTTGCACTGAAGGAACATAAGTATAAACCATTTTATGAGACATGTACTAAGCAGGTTAACATAGAAATACAGTAAGATTGGAATAAAAATTAAAAATAAATAAAAATATTTACATTAAAGGAGACTTGTATTTGTTATACTTATCTTGCAAAGTAAGATAACTGTGTTCTTATTAGTTGACTATAAAGCTAAATGAACCTGACTATAAAGCCTTTAAATAAAAAGGATTGAAAGAATATGTCCCACTAAAGTTTCACAGAATGTACAAGACTTGTTATAGTCCAGTGGTATCCAAATCTGGCTGATCAACAGAACTGTCTGAGGAGTAGGTCTTATGGAAAGTAAATTAGGAGAGGAAAAGCCTTGGGAACTTTTTAAAACAAAGCTCCCTAGGTAAATTAACCCAAGTTTAGGAGTCAACAGATAGATAACTTTTAATACTCCCAGAAATAAGCTAAAGACAAAATATATATCCAAAATACATTAATTCCAAACTGTCTCCCCACTAAACATTTATAAAGCTTATTCACAAGAAAAAAAATTATAGTTCATTTCTTTCCTGCCCTTTCTTCCAGGACAGATGGTAGTCAATGTGCTGAACAAGTATTATTAATAAGGAAAATAAAGTTAGAAGCACAGGCGAAATGAGCCTATCCAAAAACTTTAAATTTATTAACTTATTTATCTAAAATTACTTAAAATTTATCAATTTTAAGCTTTAATTTAATTTGGCTCATATTAACATATTTGAAAATAATCAATGTGCCTAACACACCCGATGATTTTTATAGAGTATATCTTAATTGAAACTGTACTTTGTTTTCTTTCATGCTAGCTTCCTTTGTTGAGTGTTTACTATACCACTCATGCTAAACTCTTTATAAACATTACTTCCTTTAATTCTCACAACTCCCTTATATAAGATGGGTACCATAATTATTTCTAGATGAGAAAACAGAGAAAGAGGTAACAAAACTTACCCAAGGTCACAACAGTTCAAGAGCCGGAATTCCAACCGAAGTTTTTAACTCTTAATTACCACTATAGTGTTATACATTACTTTAATGAAGTTACTTCCTAGTCCTCAATCAATGTCATCTGTAAAAGTATTAGTTCTCAAAAACATAATTACTCTAAAATTATTAAACTAATAAAATACAAAAGGATAATCTGAGTCTCCAAATTACCTTAACCCATACCTTCAAGTAATACTGACCAGGGGAACCAAAGAGATTGAGGGGGGAAAAAGAGTATATTAGAATAAGATTTAAGTAAGGTTTAACCAGAAAAAGAAAGTTTCAAGGAATTAGATAATTATTAATCAATCATTATAATCAATAATCTTATTCAATGTCCATTACCACACAGTATATACTTTATGTGATGTTAAAATATTATTGAGAAGTTAAAAAGAAAGCTTTTAAATTAAATAGCAAGAATGTGTATCTTCCTTACTTACAAAATTAAAATAATAATGTTTAAAATCATAGGCTTTGGTGTCAGTCAGATCTGGGCTCAAATCCAAGTTCCTATGTTTTATCTGTAGCATTCCCTACCAGTCTTTTTGTTCTACCTAAAAAGACCTATACCCCTACACGTATGCTAAGTGACCTAGAAAACCTTAATTTCTAAGCTTTAATTTCGAACTGTAATTTCTTAAATTCTAATTCACTTCTCAAAGATTAATTAACAAGTGTACCTTTTTCTTTGCCTATCAAAAAGATACTGCACAAGATTTTAGGAAATAAATCTTTGACATGTACTATTTACCCCAATCTTACCCATAGAAGATGATAGATAAAATATTTTTGCATAAGGGCACCTGATCTCAAACCAGGTGAAGCGGGGACCAAAGGAAGGCCCAAACTTTACCTGTACAATAACCACTTGTATACCTAATCCTGAATTGTACTCCCACATCTTTAAAATAAAAAAATAATTAAGAAAAGAAAACATTTTCGCAAAGATAAAGAACTGAGGAAAAGAGAAAAGCTATTTGGAGATGTACAAATGTCAACAGGCTTCTCCAATCATTCTGCACCTACATTTAATATGATAGGTAATATTCCAGTGATCAAACTAACAACTTTGAAAAGCCTAAATGAGGTAGAATCACCTACTAAGATTAAATAAAAAGATATGCAAGTATAAAATCATAGCTACTACATTTTAGAAATGGAAACAAGTTTTCATAATAGTTTTAATTAGGACCATCCACTGAAAAAGATTAAAAGTGAGTTTGTCGGCCGGGCTTGGTGGCTCGCCCTGTAATCCCAGCACTTTGGGAGGCCAAGGAGAGTGTATTGCCTGAGCCCACGGGTTTGAGACCCACCCCAGCAACTTGGCAAGATCTCGTCTCTACAATAAATCAAAAATTAGCCAGGCGTGGTAGCACGCACCTGTAGTTCCAGCTACTTGGAAGGCTGAGGTGGAAGGATCGCCGGAGCCCAGCAGGTTGAGGTTGCAGTGGCTGGGAGCATGCCACTGCACTCCAGTCTGAGTGACAAAAAAAAGTGAGTTTGTCTTGGCAAACCCTCAGGAGTATAATAGGGTAAGACTCAAGGTAAGAGAAAGAAAACAATGAAATGGGCAAAATGCAGTATAGACATGAAAATAACTACAGAATAAAAGATAGTTAAAAGTCTTCATTAGTTGCAAGTTCTTAGATCCCAGTAAGTTAATCTGGCAATGGAGACAAGTAGTTAGAAAAACATGTGGTTAGAAATAAAAGATGACAGAATAAGATACTCCATTGCCTTTAGTTTCAATTTCACAAGCATTTACACTTATTTCATCAAAAGCCACTAAAAAGATGTGAGGAGAGCAAAAGGTTTTGTGTACAGACACAACTGTCAGCCATAAAAGAGAGAATTAAGAGTGGCATGGTGATTCAGTAGTCATTAATCTAGTATTTTTTTTAAAATGAGACTGGACCAGGCACAGTGGCTCATGACTGTAATACCAGCACTTCAAGAGACTGAGGCGGGAGGACTGTTTGAGCTCAGGAGTTTGAAACCAGCCTGGGGAAAGTAGCAAGACCTTGTCTCTACAAAAAATTGAAAAATTAGCTGGGCATGGTGGCAGACACCTGTGGTCCTAGCCACCTGGCAGGCTGAGGCAGGAGGATCACTTGAGCCCAGGAGTCTGAGGTTACAGTAAGCTATGACTATACCACTGCAGTCCAGTCTGGATGACAGAGCTAGACTCTATCTCAAAAAATAGAAAATAAAAAATTAATAAAAATAAAATTTGAAACTGGATATGAAAAAGGCAAGCTGAAGAGATATTATAAAGAAACCAGCAGAATAATCTGGTAGCAGAGTTATTGGGAAAAGCAAAGAATAAGGAAAACGAGATTGCAGCCCAGGACAGAATAGTGATGGTGTCAATGATTATGAGGGAAATGGGAAAAGGTATAACAGAAAGAGTTCTTTCTGTCTTTGTCACTACTAAAGTTGTGCTTAGTGAAAATAATAGAATACTAAGTTAAATACAACAAAAGCTCAACTTTTAAAGATTATGTAGGGGTATATGTGTATCAAAGGAACTCAAAATAGTAGTAATAGTTATGCTTAGATAGCAGTAGCATCATGGATTTTTTTGTTTTGTTTTTATAGTTGCCAATATTCTCAACTAAAAATAATAAATATGTATAAAATTTTTCTAATTTACTTAATAGTATGTGCTGTTTGAAAAGCTTATTTTTCTTCAGCCCATACAAAAAATTTTGATATGGGGAACAATGTTTTTATTTTTTCATGTTCAAGTTGTAAGAAACAGAACAAGTCTTCCAATTACAAACTATCTGTAAGTCAGAAAACTATTCTCACAAAAACCATAGAATCTCATGGAAACATGATACACACAGCATGGGTTTTTGTATTCTTTAAGTTTAAATTCCAGTTATACAACTTAGTCTATAATCTTGAACAAGTTACATTTAAGCTCCCTGTGTCTCAATTTCCTCATCTGTAAAAATACTACCACCTACCTTGAAAGTTTTCTGTGAAAATTAAATAAAATGTAAAGAGCCTACATCTGGTCTGATGAAATCATTACAATTATTAAGTATAGTCAACTTTCCAACCCTTAAGTCATCCTAAGTCTAAACTCAACTACTCATAGTGTGGTCCATAGACCAGTGGCATCAGCACGACCTAAAAGTTTAAAAATCAGAACCTCAAGCCCCACACCTTCTAAATCAGAATTCTATAATTTAGTAAGATCTCCATGAAAAACAATGTTTGAAAAGCCCTTCTCAAAACAACATTCAACTAAGGCAGTGTCCCACTTGTTTATATATTATCAGCTCCCTGAAGTTGTCCACTTCATCTGTTTCAGAGTTCTGATACTGAGTAAAGAGTACCCGGTAGTTTATTCCTAATTATGAAGGACTCAAGAGACTAATGGAGAAAGTCTAATTCCACTTCCAAAAGACAACTTTGCAAACACAAATAGAACTTTCATGTTCATTCACCTCTCAGTTTATCCACAATAACTGAACAAAGAGAGATGACTATATATTTGCATAACTCTCTTGTAAAACAGTATCTTCAATAACTTGAGACATTCTGTAAATTATTAAGTGGCACAACTGCATTAACTAGCTATAACAAGTCTATATTTCTTCATGTTGTCAATGATGATTCACCATAACCTTGTCAAAGCCTTCCTGAAGGCTAAAAATGAGGAGCCCAAGATGGCCACCGTGAAGAAACAGATCGGCGCCACTTTCACCAAGCAGGGATTCCACTGCCCTTAGACAGAGTTACCCAGAGCACTTTTGGAGGGTGAAGTTTAAAAACACTGTGTCTGTCTAATGTTCTGAGACAGCTATCTAGTAGCTCTGACATAGAAGTTTGTGAGGCATAGCTACTGTTGAGTAAAACCATTTGGCTCAAACTACTCAACTTCTAGATGCTCACAAATCATGTCTTTAATAGCCATTCTAAAATCTTAGCCAACAGCGGCCTCCAACTGACAGGTCCTTTCATTTTGCAACTAGTTTCCTTTCTTTGATATTCTATACTGTTCGCTAGTAAAATATTTTGCCCATTTTTATATTTTTTCCTCTCCATGACTGATTCAATAAAACAGGATAAATAGAAGACAGTGATACATATATAAAATTGTCAGGCCAAAGAGTAAATAAAATTTCATTTATTCAGAGAAATAAAAGGTGATATGAAGTAGATATGATAAAGAAAAAGAACATCATGCCTATAATCCCAGCACTTTGGGAAGTCAAGGTGAGAGAACTGCCTGAGTCCAGGCGTACAAGACCAGCCTGGACAACTTGGCGAGACCTCGTCTCTACAATAAATCAAAAAATTAGTCAGGTGTGTTGGCACATGCCTGTGGTTCCAGCTACTTAGAAAGCTGAGGCAGAAGGCTCACCTGAGCCCAGCAAGTCGAGGCTGCGATGGCTGTGAACATGCCACTATACCCCAGCCTGGGCATCAGAGTGAGACTCTGAATCAGAAAAAAAAAAAAGAACATTAGTAGTATTCTAAGAGTTAGACCCGTGACAGAGCTCCTAGAAGTTTATTTCCTCTGAAGGAACTTCTCAGGCTACTTTAAGCAGAATTTTCAACCTTATTTCTTTTTGTTGTTATTGTTGTTTTTGTTTTCAATCAGCTTTCTCAGGTTGATATCAATCTTATGTCTTTCACAATTGGGAACATTCTCATTTACTTGGCCTAAGCTTCCCCTTACCTGTATCCCCCTATTCTCATTCTCCACCCTCACAACGAACTTGCCCTTAACTGTAAATAATATCCTTTGTTGGCCATTCATATAGTACTTTACTCTTTTCATCTTTTCATTCTCCTATCTAAACCTTCTTCTTTTTTTTTTCTTTTCTTACTCTGTCGCCCAGGCTGGAATGCAGCATCATGATCATGGCTCGACGCAGCCTCAACCACCTGGGCTCAGGCAATCCTTCAGCCTCAGCCTTACAAGTAGCTGGGTCTACAGGTGCACATCACATCTGGCTAATTTTTTAATTTTTTGTTGAGACAAGGTCTCACTATGTTGCCTAGGCTGGTCTTAAACTTCCTGGGCTCAAGTAATCCACCTGCCTTGGCATCCCAAAGTGCTGGGATTAAAAGCATGAGCCACTGCACCTGGCCTGAACCTTCTTTTCATTCATGTCCACATGAGCACTGCCTCAGACTTTAAATTTCCAGTGGAGACGCCATATCTGTAGATTCCCTTTGAACATCACCAGAATAGTAACATAAGCAAGTAAGTACTTAACTGCTTTATGACAGGCACACCAATAACTATTAAAGCCCCAGAAAGATAAATTTAAAATCCATTAAAAATTAAGAGCATCAAAAGCATATTAACTTTCTGGGTGAAAAGTTGTGTATAAACTAGCACTTCACTCTTGGCTAGGAAGGCTTAGAGAAAAAAAAACACTAAATATAAAAAGTGATTCTGCCTTTAAAATAAAAGAGAAATACACTAGTGGACTAAGAAAAAATGCCACTACAGAAATAAGAAGCATAAGACAAGATTCAGAGCTAAGACAAGAAAGACAACAGAACAAGGGGAAACAAATCTTAAAATCCCTGAAATATAAGGGTCTATTAATAAGCAGGATAGTTTAGTAGTTGCCATGTACTATGCTCTAAAGTCAGGTTTCATTTGTGTGCATTTAGAAATGTCTCTGTTTAACCTACCTGAATCATAATCGAGCAAACTGATTTACAAGGGGGGACCCCAAAAAACCCACAAGGATTTATTTATAAAAAGATATACATTTATTCTGAAATGTTTAAACTTAGATCACTTTCATAGTACTCTCCATTTGATGCAATACAGCTACTGAGACACTCTTACACTGCTCATAACGGTTTTTGAACTTGTCGATTTTGATGCCTTTCAGTGTTTCTGCCGTTTTTTGTTACACCTCTTCCACATAGGCAAAACGTTTCCCTTTGAGGACTTTTTCATCCAGGGAAACAGACAAACAAAAAAGTCAACTGGGGCAAGGTCTGGTGAATAAAGAGGATGGGGTATGGGAGTCACACCATTTTTGGTCAAAAACTGCTGAATACTTAGCACAGTGTGGGCAGGTGTGTTGTCTTGGTGGAAGAACCAGTCACCTGTTTGCCACAACTTGGGACATTTCTTCCATAAGTCATAACACCCAACAATGCTAGCTGCAACACGAATGTCATTGGGTTCCTAGAACACTTACCTAGTAGGGGAAGCCTGTACTACAAGAAGCCTGCCCTCCAAAAGATAACTCAAGTTTTGTTCTGTTTTGTTTTGTTTTTGGTCCTCCCTTGTATGAAACAAAATGGCAGTGTATTAAATGTTTCTTGTGGCATAAAATAGAGGAAAAACTACCCACTCAACGGCTCTACCTCACACGGATGTTTTGAAATTTAAGTGACATAAAAGCACTTATTAAAATCTCAAGTATATCAAATATAAGCTATTATAATTTAGCACTATTTTTTAAAAAAATCAAACTTCTGTTCACTTGATTGTAAAGGAGTATGTTTGTGCCTTTAAATGTCAATGCAGGGTGTAAGTTGGCCAGTTGTTCACAAAAGAATAAAATAGAAATCTTCCTCAGACCAACCAGTTTGAAAGGCTCAACTGTGTAAAATAATACTGACTAAAAATTATATAGAAATTACTCTATCAATTCCTCTAGCTCAGTGGGCCTCATTTTTTGTACTGTACTCTATTAGTTTAAAAAAAACAAACTAGTAATATAGTGATACTCCCCAGAACACAATATACCCATGTGACAAACATGCACAAGAACTCCCTGAATCTAAGATAAAAATTTTAAAACTGCAAACTTAATCTATAAGACAGGTAAAGACAGAGTTGCTATGACTAAAAAGGGAATAAAGGAAGGAGGACCTAGAAACCCATGGTGAACCCCCTATGGTTTCAGTGAGCACAATTTGAAACCTCTAATCTTGAGATATTTTCCATTAGCCTCTTTCAATATAAATAAGTGTGCTTTTACGTAATAGTGCTATGTCCTCAGCTTGAAGTTAAAGATGTTATAAGAGCTGACTGAATACTTAATATTGTATTTACTGTAGAGATATAGTTAAGGATACTGTTGACTACATAATAAAGTATCCCCACTGACTTCCATAGAAGAAAATTATCTCAGGCCTCACCACAAAAAATGTCACACTCCTAACAAATGGTATGTGTTATTTCATGGACCTATTTGCTGTGAAGCTTGACAATGAAACTTCTGCCCCATCTCAGCAACCAGAGAAACTTTATTATTATGTATCTCTGTGTATTTTTACCTCCTAGATATCTCTACTCCTTTCAGGCTTCATTTTGACTTCTTTTTTTTATCCTACTGTATTATAAACAATTATGATAGACTTTTCAAATCTTTTAGAATCGACTAAGACACAAATGATAAAACTCAATATTTAAACTTAGAGCTTAATGGCACCATCAGCTTCTCATTTCTCTAGGTTAGAAATCTTTAAATCATCTTTGGTAACTATTTTTCCAATCCCATCAATCCCCAAGACCTAACAATTTAGCCTATGTAATATCTCTTACACTTGTTTACTATTCCTCATTTCCACTACCTTTCACATGGACTACTACCAGGTCTTTCCATAGTCAAGCCACTTTACATGTTGCATTATTAATCACTCAGAATCAATATCAACGCACACCATATCTTTATCTTTGCAAACACTTTTTAAAGGTTTCCCATTGTCTAAAAATACTAAACTCTTTAGTCTGCCATTCAAAACTTGCCACATCCTGATACCAGCCAAAAGTTTTATCTGCACTTTCTACGATCAAGTTTCTCTTCAGACATTAAGCTATTTGTCCCCATATGTCTCATCCCTACGTCTAGGTCTTTGATCATTCTGTTTGCCTTACTTGCCATGTTTCCTATCTATCCTCGCTGCCTCTCCATTCTCAAATTTCTACAGTGCCAAATATTACCTATCCTTGAAAAAAGGAACCAAATAACATTATTTTCACAAGCTTTCATCCTCCAAATTGAGAATCCTCTGACACAACTCTACATTCCCCTAGTGGTATATCCGTAACTTTTTTCACTTATTTATCTCCAACTACCACTTATCATTCTTTCAGTTTCTATCTATGTATAAGATTCTCACTCTACTTATACATAAACATATAATTCTAACAAACTGGTGAAATGCTATGAGAAAGCCCAAACAATAAAATGAATTTTTAAAGGAGCCTCTTGGGATGAAAGGAAGAAAGGTTGAGAAGGTAGCTAAAACTTCAAAATCCTGAGCAGCATGAAAGGCATCTTCACATTAAACACAGAGATACGGAACAGTACAGTAAACTACACACTTTTGACAGCATAGGTCCACAAGAATTCCCATTCCCTCTCCCCTCCTCTTAATTGCTTTCTACACCATATAGCCAAATGTCTGACGTATAACAGGACTTCAATAAACATGTCACAAATTAGTAAATTAATCAGTGGATGGACAAATGAACAACTGTCTAAACAAAAAGTAGGAAGACTTGGAAAACGGACTTGGTAACAGTATACAAAAATGCTAAAGAAATATTATATAAGAAAAAAGGAAAGATACTTTAAAAATAACTTTTATGGCTAGAAAGGAAGAAAGGCAGTACTTTATTGGATACATTTTCAATAAAAATATCCCAAAAACAAATGTGAGTTTACTAAAGAAAAAAGCCAAAACTAGAGAATTACTTACATATATCATGTTCAATCTTAAGTGTTAATAGTAAGATATCTGGCTGATATCTAAATTTAATTTACATTCAACAGCTTAGAATTAAAATATATAGCAAAATTAAACTGCAGGGAACAATTACATTTCTTTAAAATGAATCCTATTTCCCTGATTTATGTATGACTGTTATGGGATAGTGTTCTGATTTTTTTGTTAAATGTATTTCCTTCTTTCTCAACTTACAAATGTAAAATTGTACAACTCTATTCAAAATCTTCTGGTAGGCCAGCCTCAGTGGTTCAGCCTGTAATCCCAGCACTTTGGGAGGCTGAGGAGAGTGGATTGCCTGAACCCGCGGGTTCAAGACCAGCCCAGGCAACTTGGTGAGGCCTCGTCTCTACGATGAATTTTTTTTTAATGAGCTGGGCATGGTAATGCACACCTGTAGTTCCAGCTACTTGGAAGGCTGAGCCAGAAGGAGCTTCGGAGCCCAGCAGGTCAACACTGGGGTGGCCATGAGCGTGCCACTGCACTAGAGCCTAGGCAATGGAGTTGGACTCCAACTCAAAAAAAAATAATAAAATAAATTAAAAAATAAAATAAAATCTTTTGGTAGTTGTGCACAAAAGATACACCTCAACATAAATCACTATGACATATAATGAACCAAAAAATAATATGCATGTATCATTGCAGGCAAGGTGTTAAGTTTGATAAAAACAAAACCTGATCTTTAATATATTTTTTACATTGGCTAATAAACATAAATGTAGTAAGGCTTACATTCCTTATATTTTAAACTCTGGCATCCTTGAGATCTGTCTACAAAAGCAAAAAAGTATGCACATAATAGAGAAAAAAAAATGTTTAAATAAAAGAAACATAACTCTGTAGGATTACACACTTCACAGTGAAATCCAAAAGTTGACTTTTCTGTATCAAAAAAAATTTTCACATGGTGAAAATCAGCAAATGACAAATTATACAGTGTAGTAGAAACCTAATGTACTATTAGCACAATGTGGGGGTGAAAAAAAAACAAGGACTTATTTAAATAAACTGTGTATTCAGTCTTACATGTTTAAACTTTAGTCACCTTCAAAGTATTCTCCACTTGATCCACTACACCTACTGAGACACTTTTTCCACTATTCAAAACAGTTTTTAAACTCACCAATTTTGATGCCTTTCAGTGCTTATGCTGCTTGTTTCACTTCTGCCATATAGGCAAAACATTTCACCTTGAGAACTTTTTTCATTTGGGCAAACAAAAAAAGTCACTCAGAGAGAGATGGGGTGAATAGGCAGGTAGGGCACAAGGGTCATGCCATTTTTGGTCAAAAACTGCTGAACACTCAGCATGGTGTGAACAGGTCCACTCGTAAATCACCCATCATGAAATGGGCAAACGCACTGGAAGAATCTCCAAAAAAATTCATTGAAGCTGAACACAGCCTCTCAACAACACTAGCTGGTACACTGATACCGATGGTAACCTAGTGGGGGGAAACCTGTACTACAAGGGATCCACCTTCCAAAAGATAATTGTTTTTCTGAGTCCCCCCTCATATGTCTTAAAATAATGGCAAACTGCAAATCAGGATTAGGTCTTATTTTTTAAAGTTATTTACAGTCCTTAAAAATGAGGAAAACAGTACAGAAATTAGATTATAAATATCTCATATAAACTTCACTCCATCAGTGCTTTACCAAGTTTGACTCTTTAATATAACAGAATGCTTTTCATTTAACTTAAAAGAAAAATGTGAAACCTCTTCCTTCTCACCACCTATACAAAGGTTAAAATCAATATATTATGAAATGATGCTTTTAAAAATTATTTTAAAAACAGATGCATATTAAAACACTGTATGTCTATTTATCAGTAAATACACAGAATGATTACAATTTTTAGAAAATAATGCCTAAGTACAGAAATAATGAAACAATGCCAGTATGGTTATCTCTGAATTGTAAGATTGTTTCCTTCTTTAGTTCTTCCAGAGATTCCAACGTCTCTCAAACATGTTACTTTTATAACCAGAAAGTTTACTTTATTTTTATTTATTTATTTGTCTGTTTGTTTATTTTTTAGTCAGGGTCTCACTCTGTCACCAGGCTGGTGTGCAGTGGCACGACCATGGCTCACCACAGCCTCAACTAACTGGGCTCAGGTGATCCTTCCACCTCAGCCTCCCTAGTAGCTGGGACTACAAGCATGCACTGTCATGCCTGGCTAATTTTTAAATTTTTTGTAGAAACAAGGTCTCACTATGTTGCCTAGGCCAACCTCAAACTCCTGGGTTAAAGCAATCCTCCAGCCTTGACCTCCCAAAGTGCAGGGACTACAAACGTAAGTCACCATGCCCAGCCAGAAAGCTTAAAGTTATATAAATACGTATGTATGCACATATAAACATGCGTGTATATTTGGATGTATATATGTGTGTATATCTCTAAATGGCCTGCATTTCCACTTTGAAAGCAGGATCTTTCTTAATTTTCTTGAAATGAGAAAAAATAAAGTAAGTAACTTTTATTATTTAAAAATTTAAAAAATTTTTAAATATATCTCACTAATATAATATAGCAGTGAAAAGGCTGGCTCTGGTGTGAGAAAGATTTGATGACATTCCAATTCTATCACTTATTAGCTGGGTGACTTTGAATAGTAATTTCTCTAAACCTCAATTTCTAAAATTGGAAATAATATCATCCAACTAACAGAACAATTAAATAAAATAATATATGGAAAGATGTTAGTGTATAATGACTATTTAGTGATGGGAGTAAAATCTTATCTTTCCACAATTCAGTGTGGCCAAAACTCCTACCTGTCTTTCAGGGTTCAGCTTAAATGAACTTCCTTAGAGAGGCCTTCGCCAGATTTAGTTTCTCAACTACTATTTCACAGTACCCTGTACGTTTTCCTTCATAGTCCTTATCACAACTGATAATTATTTATTTGTGTAAATGTATATAGTATATATATCAAGTACACACATATACTTGGTAAATTATTTTTTTATTTTTATTTTATTTTATTTTTTAAATTTTTGGTAGAGATGGGATCTCACTATGTTACCCAAGCTTGTCTCAAACTCCTGGGCTCAAGCAATCCTCCCACCTCCACCTCCTGAAGTGCTGGGATTACAGGTGCAAGCCACCATGCCTGGCCTTGGTAAATAATAAATAAATTTATGAATAGAAAGAAATGTATAATCCTTCCACTGATATCATTAAAATTTTGTCTATATATAATCAGTGGGATCCTGATTATAAATGTTACTGCCTATAATACAAATGGGGTATTTAAATTTCAATTTAGTTATTCTAGGAATAACTGCACCAGGAGGGAAAAAAAAAAGTCACTAGTACTTCAGTCTACTTCTTCATATTTACTTCTACATATTTAAAGTCACAATGATGGAATCACAATAATTCTCTACCTTTTGTCCCTCAATCCTTCATGAATGAGTCTATTCAAATAAAAATTAAGAAAAGGCTGGGCTCGGTGGCTCAGCCTGTAATCCCAGCATTTTGGGAGGCCAAGGCAAGTGGATTGCCTGAGCCCGCAGGTTCAAGACCTGCCCAGGAAACTTGGCGAGACCCCATCTCTACAATAAATTTTTTTAAAAAATTAGCCGGGCGCGGTAGCACGCGTGCCTGTAGTTCGGGCTACTTGGAAGGCTGAGGCGGGAGGATCGCTTGAGCCCAGCAGGTCGAGGCTGCGGTGGCCGGGAGCATGCCACTGCACTCCAGTCTGGGTGACAGAGTGAGACTCCAACTCAAAAAAAAAATTAAGAAAAGTGTTTTCTTTCTTGGCTTTTAGTTTATCTGCTCAGTTTTTTAAAAATCTTCATCTACTACAACTATAATTAAATAATCTGTTTATTGATAAGTGAAGGAGCACTGCTAGATAACATTATAGCACTAGCTATCAAAGTGTAGCTCCTGGATCATCAATGTCAGCATCACCTGGGGTGTATTAGAAATGCAAATTATTGATCAGGTAAGATGACTCACAACTGTAATCCCAGAGCTTTGGGAGGCTGAGCAGGAGGATTGCTTTTGGCCAAGGGTTTGAGACCAGTCTGGGGAACATAGTGAAACCTTGTATCTATAAATTAGTAGGGTGTAGTGGTGGGCACCTGTGAAGTTGAGATGGGAGGATCATTTGAACCCAGGAGTTTGAGGTGGCAATGAACTATGATCGCACCACTGCACTTCCATCTAAGTGACACTGCAAGACTCTGCCTCTTTAAAAAATAAAAAGAAAGTAAATTATTGAATTCACCCTATATTTATTGAATCAGAAAGCCTGGAAATGAGAACCAACAGCTTTATGGTTTAGTAAAGTCCTTAGGTAGTTCTAATGTACATTAAAGTTTGGAAAACATTGCACTGGAAGATTCATTTTTTTAAGTCATAGGTTGTTTCATTAGTTTTCATCAATTTAATTTTCCAGTCTTTAGATTTCATCACTAAAATTCTATTACTTCAGTATAACCCCTAAAATACTCTTAAGTCTGACAAACAGGTTATCTGTCAGTAATATAAGAAAGACAACCAAACAATGATAGCTTAACAGACTATTCCATCTGCTGCATAATCAGTATGTGTTGTAATTGTTCTATCTTATTGGAAATCAATTCCTTCTACATTCCTTCCACATTCCTTCTAAATAAAAAGATCCTTGCTTCAGCCAAACTAATTTCAAGTAAAACTGAAAAGTGATTCAAATAAACAAATTCCCTGTTTTCAAAGGTTTTTTAAGTTACATGGGGAAAAAAATACTTAAAAGTAGCATTGTCATTATATGTAAAGATACATATAATTAAGTCTATAGATTTTAGTGCACAAGACTATAAACGGCAAGAATATAATTCACTACAAAAACAACCGAATTTCTGAGAAATGAGAAAGAGTAATAGTATTTCTAAAAGAATTCAAAAATAACTTCAATGAGATCAGGGATTTTGTTTGTTTTATCCACTGCTATGCCTCCAGGACCTACAACAGTAGACACCCGATTGGTAGTTGTTGAATGATTAAACAAAAAACATCAGTATACAATAACCTTCTAGATCAAATGTAGTCTGCCAACAGGTGCCAGTCTAAGAATTTGCTCCAGAACGTAAACCAAATGCGCACCACTTAATTCTGCTTTTATCACAGGAAAACTATCTCAGTAAAGGAAGCAGGGGATTGGTTTACATTCTGGCTCAAGCTACTTTCTCATACAAAAGCAATAACAAACAGTTCATAAACTGGCTAAGTAAGTAGCACACCTTTAGACTAAATGTCGAAATGAGAGAAAAAGGGGAAAAAGCTAATTTCAAAGCAAAAAATACTTAGTGAAAATAATGTGTGGCTGCTGAAATGTCATAATTGCATCACTGTGTCTTTTAAAGAAAGATTATAAAACATATGAAAGCAACAAAAATTTTAAGGATAAGCTCTTTTAGTCAGCTATATGACAAGTTCTAAGCAGGAAATTTAAGAAATTCAGGTATTATCTACATGAATGAAGTCCTTAAAGTTTCAGAGTGATTTACAACTGATCACAGAAATTAAGACATATTAAAAATTATGCTCCAAATTCACAAAAACACCTTAAGTATATGCCTTACTCATCACTTTAAAATGGGTCCAATATTGTAGTGTCTCAAATATAAAAGTAAAATAAAGAACCAATTAAGTGTTGGTAGTTTTTAAAAATGGAAAATGGGGGGAACACAGTCAAATTAACACTAATTTATAGCAGAGGGACACTGGTAAAGTGCACTGGGTTGTTATTCAGAAAACCAGGTGTATTATCCTGAACCCATAATTAATCATCTGTATATCCTAAGGCAGATCACCTCATTCCTCAGCTCTTTAGTTTCTTCAAGAGTAAATAAGAAAACTGACCCAAACAATTTCTAAAGGCTTTCACAGTTTCTATTCAGCCTAAGTAATTGACACTATGCAAACAGATTCCTTTGTTTCTGAAGACAGACAGTTGGGTTCTACAAAGAAATATGCTGAGGTTCAATTCTACCTGTAATCCTATGAAGACCAATTACTTTAAGAGGTATAGACATTTACATAGAAATTTGCACTATACACCTAACCTATCTTCTTATATAAATATATATATATAATCTGATTCAATCCACACAAAAAACCTGAAAGATGAGTACTGTAATTGGATTTTATAAACAATAAAGGTCCCAAAGCAATATTTAAAAACAGAAGTACTGGCATTCACTCATATTTGTATGACTTCACTAGGCCATCCTTCCTTCCACAGCTTAGACACTACATAGATATAATTTTCTAAGGAACCAGTAAAGAAGTTTCAAGTAAATCAGAAACACTCAATATAGAATGCTACATCTAAAAATGTTTTGCATGCAGCCAAGATGAAGAAGAAAAAAAAGTTAATATAATAAGATAATGGGGATGGTTAAACTTTATTTCTAAAGTTAATGATAAGGAAGCAAAATAAATACCTGAGGCTTCATATAAGACCACTCAGAGCTCTAAAAAAACATAAAAAGTCAGAAAACAACGAAAATAATGCATTAATTTGAACTTCTAATATGGACACATAGTATGAAGAGCGATTACCCATGCCCTATCTCCTATCTCTTCTATTTTGAAGACTTGTAATGTCTTCTCAACTTTAGCCACTCCCATGGAAGTTGTCCTCCTAAACTATACTATCCCACCATGATCACAATTTCCTATTCATTCTATTAAACTCAACACTTACCAAGCACCTACTTACAAGGCAGGTAATATAAAACAGGAAAACTACCACAATCCCCATCATCAGGAAGCTTACAGTGGGGAACAGAGATGGACAAATAAACAGATCACTGCAATACAGCAAAATGAGGACTTATAAGAGTATTACAAGGTGCCAAGCACACAGAAAGGAAATTAACTAGAGAAGTCGGAGAAGACTTCCTAGAGGATGAGATGTCCAAGATAGGTGATGCTTCTATTTTGTTACATTTTCTATTCCTCCAGCTCTTTAATTACTACTTTTACTCTACCTAATTGTATACTTCACTGAAATCTCCAACCCCTTCTTCCTCCCCATTTTCTCCAAATTGATCAACTCCTTTTAACTTTCTATCCCTTCCCTCCCCACCAGCCTAGGCTCAGTGATCAGAACCTCCAAATTTCAATATTCTGCCACATCTACTCTTCAAATTGCTAAATGAATTTCCCAGCCTTATACAGCTGCTGAGCACTGCTACAGAAAATTATACAACCTTGCTGTTAGAGGTCTTACAAATGCTGACTAAGCTCAGCTGAGTCCTTAGCAACCTAAGCAACACTGAGCATATTTCTAATCTGCTTTTCTCTCCCTAACTCCACTGCTGCCATAACAAACTTCACCATCTCCAATCTTCGCTACTCCAGTCAGTTGCCTTGCCTAAACCTCCTCAAAATGGCATGAATGTTAACTAGGCAGAGCTAAAAACAAATATTACTAGACACTTTTTATAGGCAAAAAAAATAGGCATTGAATTAACCCAGCAACCTAACTAAAAATCCTAGTGTTATTTCATTGAAAAAAGAGTCAGTCCCAAAAGATTAATAACCTTCGATCTGCTCCCTGACGATTTCAGCCACAGAAAATACAACCAAAAATCTGAATCAAGAAGTAAATCCAACATTAGGTTTATGCACCACAGATCAAGACACTTTTTTTTTCAGAAGAGAAGTATATCAGGTTTTCCTAGCTTATGAATTCTTATTTTAGGTACAAATCTAATAAATTCAGTTACTAGACTATAGCAGACTAGAAGCAGCATTCAAAAAGGGAGGAGGTGAAACACCGTCTGGCATGACAGAAACAAAATTAGCAGTTGCCAAGGGGAAAGAAAACAAAAACTATACTAACAAATATATAAATCCAAACAAAATAGTAAAGTAGGACGACTTATCATAGGAACAAAGTACACTTTCTGATTGTATGGATCCAAGAACATCACTTTAATACCAGTGGAGTGCATTCAAGTGCAACTGTACCTGATATTCTGTTTATAAGTAGTTATAAATGTTTGTAATCTACTATAGAAATGTTTTCATTAAAATGGTCAGAATAAGACCTATTTGATTACTTAGATTATCTTCATGTGATTATAAAATGAATATATTGAACCACTTTATTCTCTATTAGTTATATTGCATAGACACCCATGTATATAATCCATTAGAATGCAGTTCTATATATCTCAAAAATAATTAAACTGGTTGTTTATTTCCAGCCATGTCTACCATTCAAAAATAAGATAACAACTATGATTTAAAACTGAGGGAATAGTCTGGCTGATATTTACATACTGCAGTCACAGCAAAATTCTACATTCAAGCAAGAAAAACAAATATTAAAGAAAACTGAGAAGTTTTTCAGAGTCTCTAATCATACAGTAACCAACCCACTCATTAGTCAGTTGTTTTTGCTGTTTCTACCTAGTGTTTTTCCAAATAAACTTTCTAAATGTAAAATTATTTCATTAATCAACTTTAAAAGTAAAATGAATTGCACAGACCAATGTCTGAAATCTGAGTATAAAACAAAAGAAAAGAAAAATGAAACTACTTAAAATTTGCACTTAGAATTTATTTTGGAACTTGATAAAATGATTCCTAAAAATTCATCTGGAAGAATAAAAATAGGAAAAGAGTTATGAAATATTTTAAAAAGAAAAGTTATGTGGACGGACTTTTAACTACAACACCAAATATTAAAACATATTAAGAAGCTATAATAACTAAAATAATGTAGTGCTGGCAATGGAATAGACAATTCAGTGGAACAAAGCAGAAAAGTCAAAAGTAATTTATCTGATAAAGGTAGCATTTCAACTCTGAGGGGAAAGGAAAGCTTATATAATTTGTGGTGGTAAGACTACTGGCAAATCAACTTGAAAAAAAATTGTTTTAACTTCAAATCCTCCCTGACATCATACAACAAAGTGAACCAAAAGTTAAACTGTTGCTGGGCACAGTGGCTCAAGCTTGTAATTCCAGCACTCTGGGAGGCGGAGGTGAGAGGATTACCTGAGCTCAGGTGTTCGCAACCAGTTGAGCAACATGGTGAGATCTCGTCTCTATAATAAATAAATAATAATAATTTTAAAAATCAGTCAGACATGGTGTCACATGCTTGTGATTCCAGATATTCAGAAGGCTGAGGCAGAAGGATCGCCTGAGCCCAGCAGGCTGAGGCTGTGGTGGCCGTGAGTGTGCCACTGCACTCCAGCCTGGGCAACAGAGTGAGACTCCAAATCAAAAAAAATTAAATTAAATTAAACTGTAGAAACTAAAAATCTAAAATATAAGAGATATGCATCACAACTGAGTAGGATTTTCTATCCAAGACAAACGTAGTAAGATATATACGACTGATTAAACTACAAGAAAATGTCATGTATTTTTAAAATCACTATTAAAAAAACCTTAGGCCGGGCTCGGTGGCTCAGCCTGTAATCCCACGCTTTGGGAGGCCGAGGTGAGTGGATTGCCTGAGCCCGCGGGTTCGAGACCTGCCTGGGCAACTTGGCGAGACCTCATCTCTACAATACATCAAAAAATTAGCCGGGCATGGTAGCGCGCGCCTGTAGTTCCAGCTACTTGGAAGGTGAGGTGGCAGGATCGCCGGAGCCCAGCAGGTCGAGGCTGCGGTAGATGGGAGTGGCCACTGCACTCCAGTCTGGACAACTGAGTGAGACTCCAACTCAAAAAAAAAAAAAAAACCTTAAAGAAACCAAAATATGGAAAGGAGGATAGGGAGAATGCCAAATATGATTGACCAAGGGTCAATGCCTTTAATATAGTAAAGGCCCTTAATGGGAAAAACCAGAATTTGTTAGAATTATACTAAGCATATTTTCACAAAAGAAGAAATATAAATGGCCAAAGTATTCAAGCTTAGCTGTCAAAGAAAAGCTGAAAAATAATACAATGTTTTTACTGTTAAATTGTCAAAGAGAGATATGGATGGAGGTGCTCTCAAAACTTGACAGAAATGTAAATCAGTTAAACTTTCCTACAGGAAAATAAGGTAGTATCAAAAAAGTTTTTAGATGCAAAAATTATTCTAAGAATATAAAGTAGCAGGTATCAAGATTCTATTACATTATTGTTAATAATAGTGGAAAAACTGGAAATAAACTAATGGTTCAACAACAGGGAATTAATAACTTGATATATATTCATACAATGAAATAATAAGTTCTGATAACATAGAAAGTTTCTGTGTTGGTGGGAGGGAGGACAAGTACCAAAAAAGCACAGTAATGACCAAAAATTACTAAAAACTTTAAAAAAATAAACACACACACACACACACACACACTCCAAAATATATGGCTCTTTTTTGGTAAGGAATTTAGATAGTTTTTATGTTCTATTTACTCTTCTGCCCTAGGTAACTTATTTAGTAGTGGAATCAGTTTCCTTGAAAAATAAGGAGTTTCTCTGTGTTTAAGGCTTACTGAGACACTCAAGCAGTAACTACACATACACACAGTCTTATCTGTAAATTGTTATGCAGAGATCTTGAGACATTATTTTTTTTAAAGTTTAAAACAAATACAAAATAATGTCTACAGCATGTACTCTGTGTGCAAAATAAAGAACAAAAGAACATAGTTATACTTGTTTATGTGGAGGAAAAAACTTTGGAAGAATACATAAAAAAGAATAAAACGTGTTACTTAAAGGAATGAAACCAGACAACAGGGGTAGGAGGGTATCTTTTTACTACAAAATTATTTTAAAGTGTGTAAATGTGTTACCTACTAAAAACTAAACTGAAAACAATTCTTACATGCTAAAAAATACATGTATTACATTACTCAGTGTTAGCAAGGCACATATACTATTGTGGGATTATAGCTCATTAAAGCCTTTATGAAAGGTTATCAAAATCCTTAAAAATATGTATCCCATCTGACATAGGAATCCCACTTCTGGGAATTAGTCCTAATGAAATAACCCAATGAATATCATAAGCTCAAAGATAGAAATATAAATAGAAAGTACATTTATTACAATACTATCCATAACACTAGAAAATTAGAAACAATATATTTAATAAGATTCCTTGAAGATATCACACTGGAATATAAACTACTGCAGCTATAAAGATAATGCTGTACATTTATCAACATGGAAAAGTCTTATTATATATTAAGTAAAAACCCTAGTTCCAGAATGGTAATTATAATATGGGTTTTTGGTATCTTAAATATTTTTATACATATTGGAAAGAAACTGGAAAGATAAATACCAAAGCATTAATAGCACTTTAACTCAGTGAGTTTAAGGTGCTCATTGTAGTCTTTTTTTCTTCTCAGAAAATAACATAAACTGCTTCTATAATAAAGAAATATAAAACATACTTCATTTAGAATAAAATGTTGACATAACAATTCCCCTTACTCATAACATTTTTCAGGGTTTTTTTATAGGGGGGGAGGTGTAGTTAGTTGTACCTAACACATAAAAGTTGCCAACACAGAAAAAAAGTGAATCAAGATCTAGATCTGTCCTCAAATCCAAAATCTTCTTCACTCTATCACTGCTACCTTAATAGCTCACTTACATATAGCATTATTTTTCTACGCATCAATTTGCCCAATATTTATATCTTATTATAAATCCAGGTAAGTGAAGTCTTATTACCCATTAAAAATAAACATAATCAATGTTCACAAACTTCTAAAGGATTTGCAATATATAAACTGTAATGATTTATATAAGCTCAAATTCTAGCTTGGAAGAGGCAGAATAAAAAACACTATCAGTACTTGATTTAGAAATGGACTGTATTCCAAGTTTTCTTGGAAAGTAATTCTACACAAAAATAATGATTTTTTTGTTGTTGTTGAACAAATAAGTATCAACTGTTTGCCAGGGCATCTCCAAAAATTTAATTTACCCCCATATCGCTATTAAACACACATTACCAACCAGTATAATACAGGAATAGAAAGAAAGTCAGGAAAGGCTTCCCCCTCTCCACCCCATTGCCCACTAAGTTTTCAGGAAAATAAAAAGCTAATAACACTCTACCAGTCATGGCAAAAACTGGTGGTAACGTGGTTGTTTTAAGACAGAGAAGCCTATGGAAAGTAAAGAAGAAAGCAGTCAGGCAAAGATTAGCTCTCACTACTCTTCTCTAGAAAAGTGGTTTGTGAACTCCATTTTTTTGTCCTAGAAAAAAAAAGTCTTACACCCATCAGAAAATTTTCTAATGACTACAGCAACATTTTTTAAAGGGCACATGGTATTTCACTTAAGATTTTTAAAAACTGTCTACAGAGATGTCCGAATAAAATGATCTGCAAAAGGTGAAATACTCATACCAACAAATATTTTTGTAATACATTTTAATGTTAAAAAGAAATATACAGGCACACATATATACGTTAATAGATGTTCACATCTTAAAATACATTGCAGAATAAGTCAATTCCCACTTTTTTGTCTGTGATATAAAACTGAGTATTAGTCTCACATCTAGAGAGAATAAAAACTATGATTTGGCAAACTTAGTTTTAAAAACTATGGGTCTTTAGAATCAGCAAATAGTCAAAATCAAAAAGATTCACTCCTGCATTTTAAGAATTTACTATTTTTCTAAAATTTTATCTTTTGACATAGGGATTTATAGAATTTACTATAAAGAGGCAAATCAACACAGAATCATAAATAACAAATGTGAATCTCTTACTCAAAATTACTAACCAGTCTCTGATATATTTTCACTAATGAATAATCTATTTTTATCCAGTACTTTTTTTAAGATTACTTTTGAACCCTGCACATTCAAAACTAACAAGTTTTCAAGATAACAGCATAATAAAAATAACGAATTCACAAAATCCTACACAACATATTGTTAATCTTATAGTTACCAGATGTCCTGTATAACTAACTACATAAAAATGAGGACCCAAAACTCACAATTATATTACACACTTAATTACAAATAGTGGCATGATAATCTAATGCAATACAACATATTTAGAGCTATAGTTACAGAATTTTCAGAAGAGTTAAGTAGATATGTTACCTACATTTACAAAAGAACATTTTGAAGAAACTGAACACATTTCATTATTACTTATACTTTCTAAGAAATGAAACATAAATATATGTCAAATCAACCTGCCAAAGTAGCCTAAAATTAACATTCTTAAACCTTTAAAGAATTGTAGGACAATGACTGTGTTAAAAACAGATATAAAATCAACAGGTCATAACATATAAAATGTATTTTTCCCAACTTCAATAAAAATATAACACCTGCAATCCAGAAAAGAACCACTCTATATCTAATTTATATTTTCCGTATTTCTTCTGTGCTGTCCAGCATGGTAGCCACTTGTCATATGTGGCTATTTCAATTTAAATTAATTAAAATTAAATAAAATTTGAAATTCAGTTGCCTAGCTTATTTAGCACACTCAATAGTTGTATATGGCTAGTGACTATCACACTGAACAGTTACAGAAACTGCCGTCACTGCAGAATGTTATACTGGACAGTATGTTGTAACGTAGACACATCCTTTCTTCTCTATAATTAAGATTTTCTTCCCACAAAATTATAAATGTTCCCCCTTGCACTTGAAATACTTTTCATAAACTTCCTAATCAGCATGTTGATGATGATAATTGCTTTTAAAAAGATAATGATAACAACTAACAGGACAGTGTTTACCATGTGCCATGAACCATGCTACATGTTTTAACTGAATATCATTTCATCGTCATATTAACCCAGTGAGGTAGTGACAAATCCACAATGCCAAAAGACCTATTGCAGAATTCAGAAGCTTTCAGATTTTTGAAAGTTAACACTGTACATAAACCACATGCTACATAATACCCTCAGCAGAGTCTAAAAGCACTTAGAAACACAGTGGAAGCTATGAATATTTACACTAAAAATAAGTGAAAACTACAAATAGCTGCACATCAATTAGGGCCTGGTTCTGCCATCAAATTAGTTCAGAACACGAATTGCCATTTTCCAGTGTGATAACTGACAACTACACTGTAATTTTAGAATAATGAAACTGTGAATTTTAACCTGTTTTTCCCCATATAGCTAAGGATTTTCACCAAAGAATTACTCAAATAACTCCATCCCCCTGAATTTCAAGAATTCATTTCTATGAGTGAGCAAGATGTTTTTCTCCCTGGTAATTACACATATCCCAAACTGAAAGTTCAGTTATTTTCTTATAATGAGAGAATTGACAATAATATTTAAATACAAAAATCAAAATTATATTTTGCTACATTTACAAAATGACACTTTTTTTAACACAGCACTTCATTTCTGAAAGAGGAAAAGGACAGTGCCTTTATGTTCTCAATCAGCTTTTACACATATTCCTACTTTCAGAAAAGACTGTGACCAAACTTTCGTTACAATTCGAAAATCTTCCTCATTTTTATACTTATCAACTAGAGTATATCTTAAAATTTCACATAAAGTACTTATTAAGTTTACCCACATATTTTAGTGAGATTTAAAAAACAGGAATTTAAATCAGTTATTTAATAGCAATAAAACATAAAAGTAGGACAAACATTTAAATTAAAAATCCAACAATATGGTCATATTTAAAATCACTCAAAATTATAAAATATCACAAATATGTGCATCTAATACAGATTATTTACATATATAATTTCTATGAAAAAGTGATACTTTCTCTTGGTTACTGATATACCCTTGCTGAAAAATATCTGTTGTTTAGGTGTATGAAATTAAGATAAATGCTGTGATAATATGAAAATGCCAATTCAATACATCTTATAAAAATTAGACCTTATTACTAATAACTGAGTAATTAACTAAACAATTATTTAGCTTTCACATTATTACTTAATTACAGCACACTAGTCATTCATAACCTCTTAAAAGTTATTTATAAACTAAATTTTATAAATACAAGTAAAAATTTTATTGGCTAAAATGGAGTTCAGTCTAAGTGTCAAGAGCATGGACCCTGAAGTCAAACTTCCTGGCTTTAATCCAAAGTTTGCCACTGACTATAATTAATGTAAATATTTGGTGATTTACTCAACCTTTGTATCTCAATATCTTCATTTATAAGAACAATGGTATCTACCCTCACGGGGTTGTGTGAGAATTAAATGAAAAGGTATATCAAAATACTCAAGAGGGTACCTGGTACACAACATGCTCCATATAAGCATTCATTATTACCATCGGTATCATTAAAGCAGCTTTGGAATTATAATATATCTATATTAGCACTTTTTTCCTTCAGGGGTTTCTTTTCCAGTTGCCTGAAAAACTGAAATGCACTAGGAAAACAATTTTGAAGAAAGCCTGTGTCAGTTTAAAAACCCAACGACTAATAAACCAGGGCTCTTTAAAGTCAGATTAAGGTTAGGATAAAATAGCAAACATGCTATTTCACAGCTCCTAACTTACAAATAACCACATGATACCACTTCACATGTAAAACAATGTCCTAGCAACAAATAAATGGTTATTGCTATTTAGCCCAAAAACTTCCAAGAAGACTGTCATACTGAGAAAGTTATTAATTCAGTTTTGGACATACTTTGAGGTGCTAACAGAATACTTAATAGACATTCCAGGAAGTTGTCAGAAGTACAGACCAAAAGTTAGGAAGTGTATTCTCAGAAGAGTTCATCATTCTCTCCTTAGTACTACCATGGAATTTTTCACATCTTCTTTCATTACAAATATTTGTCTCCTTCTCTACTGCTAGACTATATGCCTCTTGAAGGCATTCAGGTCCTGCCATACAAAGCTCAATAAATGTTGATTTTCATCTGAGTGCAGTGGTGCACACCTTTAGTCCCAGCTACTCAGGAGTCTGAGACGGGAGAATCGCTTGAGCCCAGGAATTAGAGAACAGCCTAAGCAACACAGAGAGACCCAAACTCAAGAAAATAAAAAAGATGACTTTTAAAAATGCAGAAATTGCAGAACTATACAATTAAAAGAATGAATTTTATTGTATGTAGAGAAAATGTTGATTCATTTTTTTAAATCTGTGGATATTAAATAGAAATGACATTATCATTTGGAACAATTATTGCAACAGGTAAGAAACATGTAAAAAAATTTTTTTAAAAATCTGTTCACATTAGAATTACTAAGTACTACTGAACTGTGAAGCCTGGCATCATCACCAGGTCTATAACCTTAAAAAAGTAAAACGTGACAAGGCAAGAAATATGTACATGAGTAAAATAAGGTAGGAATTCTTAAGTCTTGTTTGTTAAAATACCTACAGTATGGATTGAAAATATTTCACTTTCGAATTTACAGGTTTGAGTTCAATAAGCTAAAAATGAAAAACTCTGGACCCTTCCAGTACTGCCTATTTAAAGATCTGTAATAAAAAGCATACAGCAAATGTGCTCAGTCATATCTGCTAGGTAGGCACAACCACTACCATCCCAACCCATTTGCAACTCTTTGACTAAGCATTCTTTATTTAAAATCTATAGAAGCATTTCCTAACGAAACTTCACTGGTGGTATTTACCACTCACATTTAAAATATGGTAAGTTCTTCCAGTGTGTAACTGGCTGCTGTTCTATACTTAATAGCAGATCATGACAATTTTATTAATGCTTGACAACTAGACACCTTTCAGTGAAACCATACCCTAGAAATAACACCACAATATTGTTACTTATTTAGAGGCCAGAGAGCCAAGAGAAAAACACCTCATTAATAGTGGATGGATAAAGAGACATTACAGAGGCCTGAAAAACAACAATATAAACAGGCTTAGAAACGTGAAAACAAGCCGGGCTCGGTGGCTCAGCCTGTAATCCCGCGCCTTTGGGAGGCTGAGGTGAGTGGATTGCCTGAGCCCACGGGTTCGAGACCCGCCTGGGCAAGCGAGACCTCATCTCTACAATAAATCCAAAAAATTAGCCGGGCGTGGTAGCGCGCGCCTGTAGTTCCGGCTACTCGGAAGGCTGAGGCGGAAGGATCGCCGGAGCCCAGCAGGTCGAGGCTGCGGTGGCCAGGAGCGGCCACTGCACTCCAGTCTGGGC
>CAUYQG010155455.1:0-10071 GCA_963574415.1 Tarsius wallacei
TAAAAAATTAGCTGGGTGTGGTAGTGTGCACCTGTAGTTATGACTACTTGGAAGGTTGAGGTGGAAGGATCGCCGAAGCCCAGCAGGTAGAGGCTGCAGTGACCGGGACTATGACATGGCACTCCCGTCTGGGTGACAGAGTGAGGCTCCAACTCAAAAAAAATTGTATTGTGAATTAGAGATTAAACTCAAGGCTGTAAAAATTGTTAAGAGGTAAAGAATGTGCTTCGGTTCTGATGAATTTGAAATCAACAATAAACTACAAAATTTAAAAAATACATGTTTTAAATCACTACCCTTGGCTTGCATGTGGTAAAAAAGGACCATCAAAAGTATCCTTCATGGCCATTACAAAGTGAAAATCAGAATCGAAACCACAAGTGATGAATATTAGTGAAAAGTGTTACGTTACCCATATATGAGGTCTGAAAATTCAGTTCATCAACTCATCCTAGAAAAAAGTGCTACATACCTTATTGCTGAATATCACCATGGTCACCTTTGAAATACTCCTCTTGGGAAGATATGCACAAATACCAGTGCCTAGTCCAACCATCAAAGCAATTTTGGAACTCCTTTTCTGGAATGACCATCAGAGCCACTGTCGTATTACCCTTGATGTCCTGAATGTTATCAAAATGTCTTCCTTTTAATATTTCCTTTATCTTTAGGTAAAGAAAAAAGTCATTGGGGGCCTGATCTGGTGAGTAGGGAGGGTGTTCCAACACAGTTTTTGTTTACTGGCTAAAAAACTCCTTCACAGACAGTGTTGTGTGAGCTGGTGCATTGTCATGAAGCAAGAGCTCCTTCGGGACCATTTTTACACACACCTGGATTTCACTTCCACTCTTGACAAGTTTAACAAGAAATTTAATGTTGGTTCATGGCTCCAATTCAAGCTCCGACATTTTTGTGATGGCACACAAAAATATGCAACAACAATAATGAACGTCATTCACCACCACACGTTGACACAAACACAGCTGTGAGACTACAACATACCAAGATTATGAAACCTTGCCAAGTTTGTAAGCGCACAGTGGAAAGTTCGTGAACTTAATTGCCACGCCTCATATGTAGAAAAGACATGACTCACTTCCTCTGTGGGAAATTCAGGCATTCTGACATGACCAAATTGTGCTCCAATGTTTCCCTCTTCTTAATACGCCCACCGCTAACCTGTTTTGGGATCACAGAATAGGCAATAGTAATAAATAGTGAGTCTTCAGTTTTCTAATGCTACCCAGAAGACCTTAATCAACAATCATTGATTTTAAGTCTGAGTGGAGGTCAGCCACAGTCATGTACATTAATATTGATTAAAGGTTGCAGGTGAGGTATAATAAAAATTAGACTTTCTATCTATCTGCATTTAGCTGGCAAGGAAATTAGGCTGTAAAAGCACCAATAATGGATTCTAGTTATTTTCCTCACTTTAGTTTGGCAGGCTTCCGGTGCTGACTTGTGAGTGAATTCAGAGGTGACGGTTGCACAAATCAGACCTGAGAACAGAGGCCTCCAATATTTTTCTCACAAAATCTGAGTCAAGGGAAAAGCAGTTATCTACATAGCAGTAGCAATGCAATCTAAACTTTCTATAATCTTTGTTTCTTTTTTCTTCTTCTTCTTCCATAGGGAATACTGAACTTATGGAAGACTAGTCCGGGTGATAAGAGAGAACTTGACATGACCCCACACAATCAGGAATCTTATGTAACTCAAAAATGTAGTAGTCAACTGAGAGCAAGCCGGTCAAAATCAACAAAAAGCTGATTTTATCTATCGAATTGAATGTTTGCAAAATGATATAAAGAGAAAGGAAGGAAGGAAGAAAAGAAAGAAGAATGAAGTATCAGTTTCTATATTTCTGGTATTCTGTCTCACATTTTTAACATGTCAGTGTCGCTAATGTTGATTATTGCGAGGTTAGGGAGATAGAAGGCATAGTGTAAATGATGCCATAGAGAGAACTAGAAAGATAGGTCTTCCTAACGAATCCCATGGTCATGTTTCATGGTCATTGTGGCCACACTAGCACAACCAGCAAGGCCATGTATTGAAAAGTTCTGATCATTCCTATATTTTAGAGACTAAGCAGCATTTCAAATGCCCTTCAGATGACTACATGCAATTCGGGGGTCTGTTCTCCCACAAAGCACAAAACAATATGTACCTAGAGTATGTGGCAGCATAAGAAAGTATAGCAGAAAGGAGGCAGTACTCATGATCGCGAAAAGAGCATGTTGTTTGCCTTTTTATTAACTTGCATTTACATAGTAACTCACGCCTTTTCAAAGCATTTTCACATGTCATTAGAAATGTGCAACAATTATCTCCAAGTTGTAGGTTGCTGACAGATGTCATATTTATCATGTTATCCTCCTTACAGTGACAGTCGTCTTTCAAGCACCCATTACCAATGAGTATTCAGTGAGCTTAAAGGAAATTGCAGATCAAAAAAGACAGAATTTCGGGGCCAGGATGGAATAGGGATTGGGGACCTAGTTTACGCTTGAGGAATCTTGAGAAATAGTGAACAGTAAATTCAGCTATAGGGCATGACAAATTCGTGCTGATCAAGATCATCACCAGTCAAAGCAGGAGCAGAATGAATACTCAAACCCAGGTATCCAGATGGACCAACATCATTCATGCATCTTTGAACAAGGGAGTTCATAACAGAGACTAGCTACCGATTTAACCATACCCATTTATTCTTTTTTTCCTAGGTAAATAGCTACAACACAATCCTTGAATCATTGCTAGGTCGTATTGACTATAAAGTACAGATACCATTTTTTGTAGTATTATGTGAACAAGAAATAAATATCTAATGTGTTTGAACCACTATACCCTTTCCATTGGTCTTCAAGAGTGCTAGAATAACTTTAAATTATACCATAACCCAACTGAAATTAGTCACCTAAAAGTCAATCAATATGTCTCTGGCACTCTAGTTCCTTTGCTAGAAAATGGTGGGAAAATGACTTTGTTGTTGCTGTTGCCCCTGTTGGCATCATTTCAATGGCTTCTAGACCCCTTGAGTCCCTTGGAGTTAGCAGAAGAGTTTAGATCCAGTTTAGTTCCGAAGGTGCCCCCGGACAGGGTTGACATATAACTCTTTATCTCTTGTGTTTGCTGCTGCAGGGCATTTTGAACAACTTCCTTACCCAATCCAGTTCTGGGGCCCAGACCCAACCAAACATTGGCCCTTTCACTATTGAGTGTCCCGTCCATTCTTGCTCCACGAAGATATCATAGATTCTGCTACTGGTAAGGCAGAACAAAAGCTGTTGTGGTTCCTCTTTGGTGAGTCACTACCCAGAAGGATAGTGATGGCCAGAATTCAAAAGGCAGAGTTGTCAAACCTCTGCTGCGAAAGAGAAAAAGAGAAGCCCGAGTCAGTAGCCAGGTCAAAACACCTAGAGTTCGGGATTCCAGAAAGGACAATACACTGATAATAAACACCATTGTGCATCCAAACATATTATTTAAAGTACTTTAAATTATAATATGTGTTTGTTTGTTTATGTGTTTGTTTTTTTATGAGAAGTTAGTGACTCAGTTCAGATCCCAAACCCCTGTTTCTGGCAGTAAGACTCCTTCGAGACTTTGTAACCAGTAGACGTAAATCTGTGAAAGCCTGGGTCAGGAATTACTCGGAAATTGAGAGCATCTGATTTTACCGATTGAAAGACCAGATTCTATAGGTGAAAAAGGCTGGCAATGATTTGTAGGCTGACAATGATTTGGGCTCAAAAGCTATTCAATAAATGAATGTCTGTGTGAATGGCCAAACCTGAAGTCCATAGGGCCACAGTTATCATCTACAATAGGTGAGTTGGAAAAAGAAGTAAAACCCTGTATTAAAAATAAACACATTTATCAGCATTCATTTTAAAGTTTATTGTGTGTAGCTAGGCATTTTGGTTATCTTCACTGCATTATACAGATTCATGAACTGAAGTACTCTGAGTTGATTTTTTTTTTAATACGAACTGCAGGGGTCATGCTAAGTTCTCTCTTATCACTCTTTTCTCATTCAATAACCCTCCAGGGAAGAAGATTGCAAGACTTCAGCCTTCATTTCTAATAACACATAGACAACACTCATCTTCACATTTTTTTATTCAAATACCAATTTAGTAAAGTTTTAATTTTCCTGGGTCTGCTTAGCACACTTAAATGCAGATACAGAGTAATGGAATTATCATAGCCCCAATCTGTGCTATTCATTAACAAATAATATTTATTAAGCCTCCGCGAAACAATGTATTTCTATAGTGACCTTGGTCTCTTATGGCTTTTTTCTATTCTAAATTATCTCTTTCAATCATTTTTCTTTAGTGTTATAGCTTCAGAATTTACAAAGAAAAACAATAGACTCTGTTAACATTTAGAAATATATTTATTCAAAATATATTATATGTGTTAATATATTTTAAATATGTATAAAAATATATGTGATACTCAAGTAAAAGCATACAAAATGTAAAATGTATTTTCCTAACACAAGCTCATAATTGTTATGTACTAATATGCTTTCAAGGACACTTTTGAAATTGCCATTGGGGGAAAAAAAGTACAATAAATGGGAAATGCTCAACTATAACGATTATAGCAAATTGGCCAAAAGTGTTGTATAACACTTTAGCAAAAATTGAACTTCTGCATGTGAAACACGATATTTTATACTCAAGTTATTAATGAATGTGCTGTTATGCTCAAAGAAAATGTTAAATAATTGATATTCAACAAAAAACATTAGAGCAAAACGTGAAAGCTGCAATTTCTAAATTAGGCTACCATCTTTAAAGCTAATACACAGCACTGTATAACCCTTGCTTATCAGTATTATGATCTATTACCTTTAATTTCTTCCTAACAAACAGTGGACTTCTGAACATACATTCTATTTTTTAATATATTGCTTATTAAAATTGCAAAATTAATGCATTTTGACGGAATGCTTGTTTTAAAAAATGGAAGAGTACAAACTTCTCTATCATACACAAATTCACTTTTCAAAAATTAGCGTGTGTGTATTCTTATATATCTTTGAGATTTTTTTCTGTATGAACTCTTACATTTTGTATGTATGCACATGTTATTTTGTGTTGCATCTTGTTCTGTAACCTATTTTTTTCACTTAATACATTACACATAAAAGTATATATGTATTCTTTTTGAAGTTTTGGTTATTCTATATTTTGTATGCATAATTTCGAGATAATTTACTCATTCTGTGAATTACTATGTGGATTTTTTCAAAAACCCATGCTCATCATGCTGCAATGAATATTTTTTAAGGTATTTTCTGCACTTTTGTGAGTATTTTTATAAGGCAAAATTACTAAATTTATTGATGAATTGAATAATACACCCATTTAAAGTTGCATAGACTCTTTCTAGTTGCATTTTCCAGAGTCCAAAGTGAATCAAAACAATGTATGAAAATGTTTCCTTTATTATATACTTGCTAGTGACAGATATTATAAAAGTTAAAATGTTGAACAGCATTGATTTAACAAAGTTAAACATCTTTCCTTGTGCCTATTAATTATTTCTACTGTTTCATCTTTTATTGCCAGTATTTGGCTAGGCATGGTGGCTCACACCTACAATCTCAACATTTTGGGAGGCCAAGTTGGGGGACAGCTTAAGACCAGAAGTTCAAGTCCAGCCTAGGCAACATTATGAGACTCCATATCTAAATATATATATACAAAATTAGCCAGGTGGTGGCATATACCTGTAGTCTTAGATACTTGGAAAACTGACATGGGAGGATTACTTAAACCCTGGTGTTCAAGGCTGCCATGAGCTATGATTGTGCCACTGCACTCCAACCTGCATGACAAAGTGAGACTCTGTCTCTAAAAATGATAATTATTATAAAAATTTGCCTTTTTTTCTGAATTATTTTTTCAAGAATTAACCCTATGTCACAAATATTATCTCCCATTTTATCAATTTTAGCTCAACTAAAACTTTGCTACTTGTATATTTTGTCTTACAGAAATTTATTTTTTATATTTTCACCTTTCAGTAAATATTTTTCCACAAAGGCTTCTGGGCTTTATGTTTTTCTTGAGAAGTCCTTTTTAACTGGTTAAGGGAAGAAAAAAAGCCATATTAACTAAAAATTTCTTCCTTATCATCCTCTAATGTGCACTTACACATACATTTGCTTTGCTCTTTACTGAATCTTACATCCTAATCTTAGCTCTGAATAGGTACCTTTTCAAAGTCATATTGTTTTCACCCAAACTGGAAAAATGTGCTATTTATGTATTATTTTTGGTATTATTCTCATTGGGTTTCATTTCTTCAGTCCTAAAGAAGTGAGTAATACTTGGTCATGTAAATATCCTTTCTACTTCTTATATTTTAGCCATGTAGGCACAAAAATACATTCTGTTCAGAGAAATGATAAAAGTAACTGTTAATATAGTAGAATATCTTGGTGGTCAAGGAAGACTCACTTTAAAAGAAATGGGATATAGCAATTCTATATTAAAATGAAAAAAAAACAGTGTAAATGTGCAATCTTAAAAAGTATCTTCCAGCCTTGTAACTGAATGTGGCCCAACAGTAGAAGCTGCCTCACTTTGGCCCATCAACAAAAACTACCTCAATTTTCATTTCTCATAATTTCTTCAAAGCACAACACAGGACGTGCTTAGAATATAATAACATCAGCAACCATGATAATAACAAATAATAACTGTGTATAGCACTGGTCAGGAAACCTTGAAGGGAGATAGGTTAAAAAACACTACCCTAGCCTCTTTTGGTGAATAGAAGTTCCACTAGAGACCATTTGGATACTGATTAGGGAAAGAAATTGCACTTTGGGGTGAGCTCAGCTTTTGTGGAATTCCTCAAAATGTAGTCAGAAATTTGCACAAAGATGTAAAATGAGTAGTTCTGAAGAAGAGAGTGAGCTTGAGGACAAAGAAACAAAGGCTAGGAACTGGGTGCATCTATACAGTTATTTTCTGGAAATATATATTTCCTTGAGATTTTGTTCAGACTTGGTGAAAAACCATGTAAAACAGTCTCTAACCTTTTTGGCATCAGGGACCAGTTTCACAGGAGACAATTTTTCCATGGGAATGAAAATGTAGAAGGGGGAATTGACCCTCCTCAGTTTCATCATCAAAATGTGACACAGATACTCAGAGACCGAGGGAGTTAAGTGACTATTTTAATCTCGTTCTTGCAAGAATGGATACCTCTCAGGTAGAGCTGCCACACCAAGGTGGTCATAACCAGCATATTTATGCCCTAAAGTGCAAATCCTCCCCTGGTTCCTCATTGGCTGAGTACTTCAGAGATTACATCACTTTCCCAGACATCACCTAAGCAATAATTTTGTACAAATAAGGCAAAACACAAGCAGTTTTTACACAAATAAGGTAAAATACATGTTTCTAGATTCTGATTGGGTCTCAATGCTCATCAAAGGAAGGCTGCAGAAAGAGAAAGGCTGTCAGAAAAGAAGGAAGAACCAGGAAGAACCAGGAAAATGAATCAACATTTTGTTTCTTACAAAAAGGAAAATATAGTTTCATTCGCATATATTTATCTAAAAAGTATTTCATATAGAAAGCATGCAGATAGATCCTGTCTCTCTGGTTTTGTTTAATGCAATCATACAATCTCTGTCTTTTGATTGTATTATTTTAGCCATTTACGTTTAGCGTTATTATTGATATAGTTAGATTTGTGCCTGCTGTCATGCTACCAACGTCACTACCACTGCTGTCATGACTGCTGTCATTACCAATACTTTCCTTTGGCCCTCCTTTACTAATTTATGTTTTCCTAGTATATCATTTTGACTCTAATAATGTTTTAAATCATTTTTAATTATATTTTTAGGGGTTTATCTAGGGCTTAGAAACCATAATATGCTAAATTAGATGACAGAGATTGCTGTAGAAAATCATGCTTCAAAATAACACATGGAAAGTTACTTTTGTATTTATGTAACAACTCAGTGTGGATGTTTTCCTGACTCCTTTGAATGCAGTGATTCAGGGACTTAGGTTTATTTTGTCTCTTGGCTCCTTCACCTCTAGAACTTTACAATTACTTGCTTTCAGCCAGGGGGTAGAACAAACAGGTTAAAAAAAAAAGTCACTTACTTCTAAGCCACTTGGGGGAAAAAAATATCATTCATTTGGACATATTACCCTTGGCAAGAAGTTGTCACCTCACTCCCCTCCCTGCTCATGCAAGGAGCTTTAAATTGTAGGGCCAGACTGGGAGCCAGTGCAACAATCAGACACAACAGAAGAGAAGGCTAGCTCTTTGGTAGACTACAAGTCATTTCTGTCAAGTGAGAATACATTTTAGGAAACTGTTTCAATATCCTAGACTAGAAAATTTAATGACTTAGACCAATGCTGGTATAGAAGAGGTAGAGAAAGAGATAGATTTAGAATACATTATGGAGAGAAAATCAATAGATTTGACGTAGAAATAGGAGGTATACTGTGGGTGCTAATATTATTTACTGCTAAGCAAGAAGAAAAAAGCAAGCAAAACTCAACAAACAAAAAAGGTTTGAAGATAAAAGAATGAATTGATTTCTGATCTGTTAACTTCGAGGGTATTTTTCAGATGTCCAGATGAAAGTATAAAGCAGTTGTTTGGCTACGTGAATCTAGATCTCAGTAAAGGTCTAGATATATTCACTTGGAAGACATTGGCATGGAAATAATATTTAAAGACACAGACTTAACACGATTTTCCGGAAAAAATATACAGATAAAAAAAAAGAAGAAGCCAGCTTGGGATATGAGCCCCAGGGGCTTACCAATATTTTGCAGAACAAAAATGAAAGGTAGAGGCAGAAAAAAAGCATAAGAAGGAGCTACCATGATAGGAAAGGTAATACCCTAACATGTGCTGTCATAGCTGCAGAGAGAAGACAGGGTTTCAAGAAGATGAATGATAAACAGTGCTGAATGCTTCTGACGTTTCAACAAAGATAAACATATGCCATGAAGGTAATTTGTGACCTTAATAAGGGCATTTTTGTCTCCTATCCTTTTACGTGGTCCAGATGCTATGATTGTTTTAACGAATTGAACGTGGAGGAGATGACTGACTTCCGAAGATAAGTCACCATTGAACATATGATTTCTTTTTTTTTTTTTTACGAGAAAATATAGTTTATTTAAAAGTAATTAGAGAAAGAGAGAGGATTCACCTCCCCAAGTTGGGGGAGGGGCCAAAGCCAGGAAGCATGGTGACAGCCATAGCTCAAAGAGCACATGGCCACACCAGAGTCCAGCAAAGCAATGGCAGGACACATGGTTTCTTTATGACTTTCTTTCTCAAGATCCTCACTCCTGAAACTCCGTCAACGTTCTGTGAGGAATGCAAAACTATCCTAGATGCCGGGACCACAAGAAGAAGATTATGTGGAGAGAAACAAGGCCCCTAACTGAGAGTTATGATCAATTGCTGGATACGCAACTGAACACGTTTTCAGATGATTCCAACCCCAGGAGGAGTGACAAGCCATCCCTGTCGCATTTTTTTTCCCAAGATTTTCACCCTCAAGAGCATAGTATGTAATAATTTGATATGATTTGAATGTGTCTTCTCCAAAATTCATGTGTCACCACATAACTGGCCAATGAAGAGGTGGGGACTTTGGAGGATGATTCATCCCCAGTTTTGCTCTTCTACCTTCCAATAAGTGAAAACATGGTAACAAGGTACCATCTTGGAAGCAGAAAGAACCAGCCTTCACTAACATGGAAACTGCTTGGGCCTTGAACCTGGACTTCCTCCCCAGAACTGTGAGAAATACATGTAAACTCTTTATCAATTACCCAATCTCTGGGGCTTTGTCACAGAAGCACAAATCGATGAAGACATAACTGCTTTCCTCCATTTCATTTTGGGTTACCATACTATAGTAATAGCTAAAAAGTAAAGAACAGGATTCAAGGAATAGCCAAGAGGTATATGTGGCTGGGAAGAGGGGGCAAAGAGGATGTTGGTAAGGATGGATAGAGGGTAAAGCGTGAAGGCTTCATATGGCCTTTG
>CAUYQG010155456.1:0-21780 GCA_963574415.1 Tarsius wallacei
ATCATGCTTGAACTAACATAATTCACTGATGTAGCACAACCTATTCTACAATACTTTCTATGAGTAAAATAAATTCAATTTCTATAATAAGTAGAAAAAAACCCTATACTAACTCTAGGTAAAACCAGTTTAAAGGAATGCGGCCCAGCCCAAAGCACATGCTGGGCCATTTCCAGTAACTTTAAATATCATCTATACCATCTAAAGCTAAAAGCAGCTCTCCATATGTATATACTAATTCTTCAAGTATACTTTTAAATCTTATAAAGAAGCTTGTACCGTATTAAAGGCTCCCAAATGTGATCTGAGTTTGAACTGTGTTGAGTTAAAGCCGAAACCACAGTCTGTGAGAAACAGGAACAATAGACTCCTAAAGTAAGCCATGCCTGTCAAACTCTCAGAGCTTCAAGCTTAGATCATCAAAGTCCCTGTTAGTGGAATGTGCCAAACAGTAAAAGAAAAGGGAAAAGAAATGGGCCATCAGCTCCTGAACTCATCCTAGTGGTCTCAGGGTCCGCAGCCTGCCTGGATCTCTAACGCTCAGGCGAGCCTCCACGACCGGCTCCCAACATCCTTGGGATTTTGCTTCCTCACATACAGAATGAGGGGGGGGTAGGCTAGATAACTTTTAAGAGACTTTTTAACTAAAACAATTCAAATCAGCTTGAGAGCCCATCTTCCATCTTTGAACAAATATTTAGGGTGGCAAAATGAATGGATTAAAAAACAGGTTGATGAAGTATTTCTCACCTTTTATACCATCACTCAGAACGTGTCTGCACTATTGTTCAAGGAAATATTTGCCCAGTATTGTTAAAGGGTATCCAAATGAGGCATGTGACAATGAAGTATTTGCTAAAAATGTGAAAAGGTGATGCAAAGTTTGGGTGGAAAAACAATTCACCACTAAGTTAACTACTGACAGTCAGGACTTTCTGCTCTGAAATTTAGGAGTCACTAATCTGGTTGGAAGAAATGCAGAGGGAGGTGAGCAGTCAACTCATTCAATAGAGGTCCAATGAGTACTCACCTACTAATCTATTTCCCGATCAGATTAATAGGTGCCCAGGAAGGCAACTTTAATGAAACTCGTTCTACAAAGAAAAGATGCAAGAGAGTGAAATTATCCAAAGAGAGCAATGGCTTCTCATTTTCTGTCCCCTACAGAGAGTACAATTTTTTTTTTTTTTTTTTTGGAATCTAACGCGCTGGCTTCATTTTCTTTTTTTTTTTTCTTTCTGAGTTGGTGTCTCACTCTGTCACCCAGGCTGGAGTGCAGTGGCACGCTCATGACCACCCCAGTGTTGACCTGCTGGGCTCCGGGGATCCTTTCACCTCAGCCTTCCAAGTAGCCAGAACTACAGGTGCATTACCGTGCCTGGTTAATTTTTGATTTATTGTAGAGACAATGTTTCTCCAAGTTGCCCGGGTTGGTCTCGAACCCGAGGGCTCAGGCAATCCACTCATCTCAGCCTCCCAAAGTGTTGGGATTAAAGGCTGAACCAGGAAGCCCGGCCACTGGCTTCATTTTCAAGATGCAACACTTTATTTTCTTTGCAAAGTAGTCACATATTAAGCACTTGACAGTCACATAATTTCTTCAGTAAACCCCAAGGCTTCCTCGAGTTGTCCTGGAGCTTATGGTCAGAGGAGTCCTGAGGTTTCAAATATCGAAGCTTTCTCTACAGCCACAAAAATCCTTTGATGTTTGGGTTATTGAACACAAACGGACTGGATAATTTGTCTTCAACATAATCGATTTCTGTTCCTAAAAGTGTTAGCTGTGTTTTCTTTTTGATGAACACTTTGACTTCATCTTGAATAACTTCATCAGAGTCTTTTGTTTTTGTATATCTAGAGTTTAAGAAAGGCCATTAGAGCTCCTTGTTGGGATGGGAATGGGGAGGGAAACCATGGGGAGGGGGGAAGGGAGGTGGGATTAATGGTAGTCAATATCTGTCTGGGGATGGGGAGACACCCGTTATCAACAAGGGTGCCTGAACGAAGCATATTTGTATACCTAACCCTTAACTGTACCCACCAATATCAAAATAAAAAATATTGATTTAAAAAAAGTTGTTTATCTTATTTACCGCTGAAAGTGTCAGAAGTAGGCTGCAGCTTCTTCTTGCTCACATCCTGGACAGTTGCCCAGACTAAGGAAGCAAACATGTTCACCATTTTAGCACCCTGGTGCCTTGGGACAGAGCTTGGACACTTGTCTTTCTACATGGACATGGTGGGCACACTGAGGTCACAAGCTTCAGCACATTATATATTTTTTAAAGTAGCAAATTATTTTTGACCATGTAGAAATGTTTATATTGTATGCTATTAAATCTTTCAATCTATTATTAATAGTTTTCAAATTCTATACCTTATTTAGAAACATGTCAATTTAAGATACGTATAATCCAAATAAAAAAATGTTCACAAGTTTTCTTCAAGTACTTTTATAGTTTAACATTTTTGTATTTAAATAATTGATTGACCTTGGAATTTATTTAGCTGTTTGAAAATTTTTTTCAGACTCTATTCTATTCCATTGTTCTGTCTATTATTTTTCAATGTCAACTGGTTTGAAGTAAATTTGCTTAATAATAAGTTTTAACATCAGTAGTATAATCTTTGCTATTTTTGTATGCTTGTATTTTTTCTTATAATATTTTATGTTACCCAGTTAAAAACTAGGAGCTATTTTCACAAGACATTTGAATTTTATCAAATATTCTTATGAACAAATACAATATTCTCCATTTATTCAAGTATTCTTTGGAGATTCTGATTGGAGTTATTTTTTAATTTTTAGAATAAATTGGGGAAAGTAGTTTTTGTTATAAAAGAGTCATTTCATTCAAATATATGGTATTTTTTTCCATTACTTCCTTATTTCTACCTATAGACTTACACAGTTTGTTTGTTCCATAGGATTTTGAACATTTCAAGTTATATTTTCTTCTGGGTACTGGAATCAAAGTAATTTGAAGATAGAGAACTGAAATTTTTATAAGGCTAAGTCTTGATCAATCAAGAATATAATGCATCTTTCTACTTATCAAAGTCGTATTTTGGTTCTGCAACAAAGTTCTAACTTTTATTCATGAAAGTTCTGAACATTTCTTCTTAAGTTTATCTCAGATATGTTATTTTCCATTGCTATTGTGTTGAGAACATTTTTTCCTCTATATATTGGTATCAATTAGAAATGAATTCAAGTGCATGTAACAAAAAGCATAATTATACTTGCTAAATAAGAAGAAAAAGTATTAAAAATAAAAACAAGAAATTCAGAGGTAAGCTGTCAATAGTTGGAGTAGCTATATGGAAACTAATTAACCTTTACATGCCCATTTTTCTCATATGATATGAGATATAAATATGATAATGCATGCAAAGCACCTAAAAAGTATCTCAGGTGCTTAATAAGCATTACCTATATTACAATTATATATGGATGGAATATGAAACTTTTATCAATATTAGAATTTAGGATAAGTTAATATTTGGACAAAAATGAAAATCCTCTTTTATACTTTATATCAAAGTAAATTCTAAATGAAGTATGAATATTTAAATAGAAAAAAGATTCTGAATTTCAAGTGAAGAAAATATTAGAAATAATAAATAATTCTGTAAGTTGTCTGATCACACAAATATTATATCAAAATGTGTAACTTTATTTTTAAAAAGCTTTAGAAAGTACAGCTATAATGACTAGCTGGCTAACCAACATCCAGTTCCACTTTTTTTCCTGCTAATAAACTTTGATATTGTTTGAGAGAGTAATTTGCACAATTATGATTCTTGCTTACTCAAGCATCTTTGTATTTAAGAGCAGCAATGAAACATAGCTCTAGCTGTGGGAAGAATTCTGAGCATTTGTCTTTTTTTTCCATGATGTGTTTACAATACCTTTCTGTTTAACATTTTCTTCTTCTTTACAGAATATGGAATAACTGGAGGTGAAGTACTCATCCTGAAATACTGAGAACAAAAACACCTATAATAGTGTACAAGGGAGTGGTGCTGACAGAGCTGAGATGGAAAGTTTGGCACAAGACTTACATAATGTCAATCATTATTCTTTTACGTATAAGTTAGAATCTTAAAAAGTAGGAGGTCTGCATTCCTAATGTCATTGGAGGTATGACTAGAATAATTTTTACTGTGTCAAATAACATAGAAGAGTAATGCTTTTCCAATATTGTCTTTCCATCCAAGCACTTAGTAAATCTTTCCATTTATTTAATGATTTTTCATTTCAATAATTAAAGTTACATAGCTTGTTGCTGTTTTTATTTATAGATCCTGCTTGCTATACCCATTAAATCAAATAATGATTATGAAGTGCTAATCACAAGAATTCTTCTGAGCACTGGGAAGAGAAGAAAGAACAAGACAAGCAAGCACCTTTTTTCATGGAGGTTAAATGCAGAGAAGATAGAATTACAATTAATAAAATATTGGTTATTTAGTATATACTTAGTGGATAACACCAATGTAACAGGCAGTACAGGTTAAGTTTAACCCTATGAGTTGCTTATTTATGCCAAGAAAATTATTTTTCAATTATATCATCTAGCTGGTTATTAGAAAAGTTATATCTTAAATTTTTATTATGGCTCAGGGTGTCTTTCTTAACAGTGCTAATAATTTTATTTTTTCTGTTGATTTTCATGAAATATTATAGGTAGACTATCACATAATTTGCAAATAATTATAGCTTTCACATCTTTTTTATTGGTAAAGATTTAAACTTGTAAGACCCTCTTGTGAAAGATAAAATAAGTAAATACTTCTAAGAGATTTTAAAGATGTGGCTGAATGTTTAAATAACTTCACATAATCCACAAAGCATGATGATAATCACAACACCATTAACTGAAAAATTTTAAAAAGTGACTAGAAAGAAAGAATAAAGACTAATTTTTGCTTTTTCTTCTCTTTGCTCTTTCCCCCATAAAGAAATATAAGAGGACAAAAGTGGTAAATTCACAAAAGCCAAATATGAAGGACGAAATTAGATAAGTGTTCTTTTCAAAACTTCTAAAAAAAAACCTTTGTAAATCTTGAAGCTAAACTTTGCTTATTTATCTTGCATTATTGCAAAATTGTTATGAACCATGAATTGTGATATGAGCACTATGTAAAGTTTAAATATAAACCTATAAATTATAACATATTTAAAACATGAAACAGAAAAATATATATTTTTGACACTGAAAATATTTGTATTATTAATAAGTCTATAATAGGCAGATTAATATTGTTATAAAGTAAAAGTGGTTTCACATTGAGCCACAATTAATATGCTTTTAGAAAACATTTTTACATGATTATATAGAATTGTCCTGTCTGTATTCTAAATTTGTATCAGAATAAAATGTATATTGTAAAATATATCCTAACTTCCAAAATATGTACTATGAAGCATTTATTAAATACTGTTCTATACTATTAAAAAATAATTTTACTGAATCCAAAGCAAATATCCATTTATATGTTCAAAATATTTAAACTCACCCCAAAATAATAAGACTGAAAAGGAAATAGAAAACTCAGGTGACTGTAAACACATTTCTCCTGAATAATATTTGCCCCAATAGCTAAGCAGTCAGGAAATGTCAATTAAAAAATTTAAAGATTTCAAGGATAAAATTTAAACCATAACTAAATACAAATATTTTGAAAATCAATTAATATTGACATTAAAATGTAGTATTACATATAATTTCAGTTGCTTTCTTAAATGTTTACTAAATTATTTGAAAGACCATGATTTTGTTCTACAAGAAAATTTTAATTAAGTCTCTGCTTACAATGTCTTGGTGATTGCTCCCTTTGGTTTTCTGTGAACCTAGGCCCAATTACAATATTATAATATTTTCAACTGACACTTTCTGGCAGTATAGAATTAAGCTATGGCTCAAAGTAATTTTAGATTACCCTGGGCTGTGTGATTTTTTTCTAAGAAATTTTTTTGTTTATAAAATGCTTTTGCATTTTTTGCCAACATAATATTTTTAATCATTTCATTGAGTAAAGAAATATGATATGAACAATAATAAACAGTTCCACTCCTTTCATTTGTACCATGAGAATGAAAGTCATTTTCTGTAATTTTATTCAGCTTAATGCTATTTAAAAAAAATAATTTCAAATAGCATTAGAATTTGATTACATGAAAATAATGAGAAGTTAAAAATGCTGAGTCTATCTTGCTACATGAAAGTTATCATTTCATGATCTTACACTATACCTATGATAAAATTTATTAGCCATTATACAGATTAGAAAAGTAAGCTCAGAGATATTTAACAAATATGTGTCTAATATGTTCAGGATGCTGTGCAAATCTGCATTGGATAAGACAGTTACAGCTCTTGTCTGGAGCCTATAGCAAGTGGGATCTGACTCCAAGTATGTCTCTAATGACTAAGAATTTAAGGATTTTCTTATCTAATGTAAAGAAAGGATGAACATCTTAACAATGTTGATTCTTCCAATCCATGAGCATAAAATATTTTTCATTTGTTTGTGTCATCTTTGATTTCTTTGAGCAGTGTTTTGTAGTTTTCATTGTAAAGGTCTTTCTCCTTTTTTTCTTTTTCTGGTTAGGAAGATGCTAATCTACAGATTTAACTCAATACCCATTAAATTACAAGCATCATTCTTCTCAGACCTGGAAGTGACAATACAGAAATTCATATGTAAACATAAAAGACCACAAAAATACAAAACAATCCTTAGCAAAAGAAACAAAGTGAGAGTTACCATACTTCCAGATTTTAAACCTTATTATAAGGCTATTGAATTGGTACAAGAGCAGGCATATAGACCAATGGAGCATGACAGAAATTCTGAAAGTAAAACCACAATTTCTTAACCAACTGATTTTCAACAAAGCCTTCACCTAACAACCACTGGGGAAAAGAGAATGGTGCTAGAAAAACTTGCTGACCCCACGCAGAAGATTTAAACAAGACCCCTACCTAACACCATACGCAAAATTCAACTCTAAATGGATCAAAGACCTAAATGTTAATCCTCAAGCTATATGAATCCTAGAAGAAAATGTAGGAAACATTTTTAGGCACATTGGAGTACGCAACCAAATCTTGATCAATTCTCCAAAAGCAAATGCCGTAAAAGGTAAGATAGGCAAGTGGGACCTCATCAAATTGAAAAGCTTCTGCAAAGCAAAAGAAACCATTAACAGCAGGGAGACAGCCCACAAAATGGGAAACAGTATTTGTCAACTGTATGTCTGACAAAGGCCTTACAACCAGGATCTACAAGGAATGCAAATGTGCCAAAAGAAAAAAACTCAAATAGTCCTATTAAAAAGTGGACAAAAGATATGAATAGGCACTTCTCAAAAGAAGGCATAGGAGTAGCCTACAGATACATGAAAAAAATGCTCAGCTTCACTAATCATCAAAGAAATGCAAATCAAAACCACACTTGAGATACCACTTAACTCCAGTCAGGATGGCCATCATCAACAACTCAAAAAACAACCGATTCTGGAGAGGATGTGGGGGGAAAAGGAATGCTTCTAGGTTGTTGGTGGAAGTTTAAATTAGTACAACCTCTGTGTAAAACAGTGTGATGATTTCTAAAAGATCTAAAAATCGACCTTCCATATGATTCAGCAATCCCCCTTCTGGCAATATACCCAGAGGGACTCAAATCACTCTGTAAAAAAGATACTTGCACATGTATGTTTACTGCAGCATTATTCACAATAGCAAAAACCTGAAACCAATTGTGCAGCCCATTGAAAGTGGATTGGATAAAGAAAATGTGGTACATATACACAATGGAATACCACACAGCCATAAAAAAAAACAAAATTATGGACTTCACAGCAACATAGATGGATTTAGAGTCTACAATACTCAGTGATCAATCACAGAAACAAAGAACTGAGTACATGTTCTCACTCATAAGCAGACCCTGAACATTTATCATAATACTATAAGAAAGGGATTGGCAATAGTGGGACATTGCCGGGGAAGGGGGCAAAATAACATCAATAAAGGTACCTAGTCTCAAATCAGGCAAAGTGGGGACCAAGGGCAGGTCCACACTTTACCTGTATAATGAACAATTATGTACCTAACCCATAATTGTATATCACATCTTAAAAAAAAATTTCTATGTTAGGGAAATCAGCCCTCTCTAAGTTTCTACCCATTGGGCATTTGTACTTTGACTTTACTTAGGTGATTGTTGCCATGCAAAATAATTTTCTAAAATGTTTTTGTAATATAATTTCTCAATCTAAATAAATAAATGTAAGGAAAAACATCAGTATTCAACAGGAATGAGTGACACCACTAAGTTGAGAGTTGGGGGATCATTCTTCTAATTGTAAAAGAAAAACTCATCCTATTATTTAGGATTACAAAATGCCACAATGAATGTAACACACAATGGCTTTTTTTTAGTTAAGGCTCTAGCAATGTTGCCCAGGCTGGTCTTGAACTCCTGGGTCCTAACAATCCTCCTACCTCAGCCTCCCAAGTAGCTGGAATTATAGACATGCATCACAGTACTGGGCTTTCAACAATGAACAAATATTGTTGTTCCCTTTCATATATCTAGTCCCAGGTAGACTTGTATAGTAATAGTCTGAGTAGGAATAGAAATTCATGACAGCCTTCTGCTGCTTTACATACAGCAACAGAAGTCTGGAAGATAAGTAAATATTTGCTTTTTTACAGACTTGCAACAAGGAGAAGAAGTGTGGCTGGAATGGGTGACTAAAAATTAGCAAAATAAGACAGAAGAGGTAAGATCACAGAAGTAGGGGGAATTGGACTAGTCATGTAGCCTGTGGGCAACCTAAAGAATTTTGGGTTTTATTCTGAGTCAGATGTAAACAAGTTTTCAGCAGTGAGGTGGTATGATCTCATGCACGTTTTTACTGTATCATTCTGTATGCCATATTGACAACAAACTGAGATAAGAGATAAGGAGGAAAGGGAAGAAGTAGAAAAAACAATTTGAAGGATAATACAATAATTAAGGTGAGATGTGATGGTGTCTTGGGCTGGGATGGTACCAGTAGACAGGGAGAGAAGTGGCTAGCTTTCAAACATAGCAAAGTATTATATACTGAAATATATTCTGTATAACTTTGACTACTTCTGCCCTCTGCTTTCTTTCACACCACAAAATAACTAAAATATTCAATGTTTCTATCTTGTCTAAAGGCGCATTGAGAGTATTCATTTGAACAATCACATCTTGCTATTGTCAGCTTAGTTACAATAGCTCATACTCTATAGGGAGTAGTCTCAAAATCACCTACTCTAAAGTAAGGACAGGGCTTCTTTTGTTATTGTCATTTTGTTTCTCTGTTCCTTGACATTTTGTTTTGATTTTCATTTCCTTGCTTTAGGTGGTTTACATTCCCCAAAGATTTTGAAGCTGCATGGTTTAAATTTTCATGCATAAGGACAGAAGGGGTGTGTGTGTGTGTGTGTGTGTGTGTGTGTGTGTGTGTGTGTTCCCCACTTCCTACAGAAACACATATCTAGGTGAACTCACTTTAAATAAATGGAAGCCTGGAAAGCTCAATGTAAATCAAGTCCTCTGAGAGGAAGCTTGCTACTAAAAAGAATTATGCTGAAACTCCTATTATAAAGAATGATGGCCGGGCTCGGCGGCTCAGCCTGTAAACCCAGCACTTTAGGAGGCCAAGGTGAGCGGATTGTCTGAGCCCACGGGTTCGAGACCAGCCTGGGCAACTTGGCAAGACCTCTTCCCTACAATAAATCAAAAATTATCCAGGTGTGGTAGGGCGCATCAGTAGTTCTGATTACTTGGAAGGCTGAGGCGGAAGTATCACCAGAGCCCAGCAGGGTGACACTGGCTGTGAGTGCTCCACTACACTCCAGCCTGCGTGACAGAGTGAGACTCCAACTAAAAAAAAAAAAAAAAAGAACGGCTCCTTTCTAATAAAAAAACCAAAACTACCTGATATTACCTTTTGCATACATAATGAATGATTTTAAGTAAATAATACTCACGGAAATATTTGGATAAGGAATAACAGCTATTGAAATGAAATGCTTTCAGGAATTTCACGTTGGTTGATTATCATTGTATAAACACGAAACTAGCCATAGTTTGATTATGTAATTACTATATTGATATCCCTATTCATTAGCACTGAGTACTATGAAGCTCACATGAACCAATCTCTGCTCTGGAGAAGTAATAATCTAGTTGAGGAATATATTTCAATAAGAAATAATCAGAGAATACAGGAATTAATAACATGCTAATTAGATGTAGAGAATACATGTTAAAATCACTAGAAAGATTTTGGGCTGATGAAGCAAGGATCAGAAAGGTAGCTGGAAGACGTTGGGGAGGAAAAGTTTGGACAGGTAGATGCTAGAGAAGCCACCCCAGACATTAACACAAAGGAGAAAATGAGTAATGAGTGTTGAATGAGTGAGGGTTGAAGAGATGAAGAAACTTCTAACTTTTGTAGAGAGTGTAAAAAAGGTAGAAAATCAGTTATATTATTAGTAAGAGAAATCAAACAATGGGCAATACTACACATATTTGAAGATATAGAGTAAGATATGAAAAATAATGGTGTATACCTTGAAGAAAAATTTAAAAGGCAGGCAGACCAAGTATAAAGTAACAGCAGAATTTAGAATGAAGGTAGTCTACACTAATAGGTGTAGAGAAAGAAGTTGGGAGACCAGTCAGTAGTCATTACAAAAGAAAAACATAATTCTGCACTCTGTCATGTATATGTGTTCTCACATCCTGGTGTAACCATTCCTGCATGAAAGTCCTCTCATCCACCTTGAAAATCAGAATGTAAGCACCAGGAAACCAGGGTCTAGCCTGTTTTGTTCACTGCTAAATTGCCAGTACCTAAAACAATGTCTACCAGTGTCTAAAACCACTTATTTTTTTTTAATGTGCCTAGAAGATTTCTGTCTCAAAATGCATCAGAAGCCCCATTTCAGTGAAGTTTCTTGTTTCAGTGGAATTTGGTACTTTCTCTTTGTTTCAATGTTATGTCTCTTACTTTTGTATCTTAAATATATTTATGTTCATGTTTATCTTGATTCCTGAAATACAAGTTCTATAAAGACAGGGAAGCTTCCCTGTGTTCACACGTTCTTGGTACCTAGTAAATTATCATGAACATCTATACTCATTATATGAAAGACGAGACAAATACAAAAATCATAAAGTCATATAACACAATATCCATTAGACAAATGGAGATTAAGAAAAATATAATGCCTATCAGAAGATATTACCTTCAACAGAAAGTATTCTTAGAAACAGAGCACTAATTCTTAGAATTACTGAAAGAAAAATTCAGATTTTAGGAATTTAGTCCCTCCAGGAGTTTTGATTACGGAATTCAGGATAACCTGAGAGATTAGTGAAGCAGGTCTTACATATATTTCTTATATAACTGTTTTGATATTAAAAAATAGTAGCACTTGCGCTACTTGAGTCTGATCTATACACTTTTTTTCAGTTTCTGATTCTAGGGACCATTGATCACAGGACCACATATTGCCAGTAAACGGCATTTACTAAGTTTTTACAATGTGCAAAAGCAAAGAGGCTAGTGAAACTGATCACTAGATATGAAGATACAAGCTTCCTCTGAAATCAGCAATCTCTTTTGACAGATAGGAATAATAAGAAAGAATATACACAGAGTCAATTTCATATCATATTCTCAGATAAGCCTGACACTTTGGTGCTATCACTATGACATCAAGGCATAGTGCCTGCAATGTTGCAATGCTGTAATTCAGCCAAAACAATAAAAAATTCATTTTTTTACCTAGTGTTCTGTACAATAAATAAATGATTGCATTTTGTTTTTGTTTCAACTAGTTGTTGTGCGTTTTGCCACAATGAGTAAATATAAATATAAATATATATATATATGCTTTTTCTTTACTCTTTGAATCTAAATTTATTAACCTGCTTGAAATTGAATGGTAATGCCTAATTAAGCATTGTAGGCATTTAAGAATTCAAAAATCTACTCATGCGTTTGAAGAAACATATTGATTTTTTCCTGGAAAGCATAATGCTTCTGTGCATATTATATTAAATCCTGATCTCATTTTTCTATAAAAGGAATAGAGCATTTGTCTACTAAAGTTATATGAAATCTATATTTTTAAAGTACAGCCTCTGGTAGACAGGAAATTCTGCATAAGTAGAACAATATTTCATTACTTATTGATTCATGTCCACTCAAAATGAGAGCACATTACTTTATGTTTAAATGAATGATATTGGTAAAATGTGGCTATTTTAAAACTCCAATGCCAACATACAAACTTATAGCTTCATTAATCCTTAAGATTGGTTTACAAATATGAGGGGGGAATTCTTTTTCAATATTGCACTATACTTACCTTTCAATATTATATAATTTACTTTTATATACTGTTTATTAGTGCTGTTGTCTGAGAACTCAATAACATCAAGAAGCATATAAGTGTAAAATTAGTTTTAGCTTGTAATCTTTTAAAAAATAATATGAATTCAGTAGATATAACTGCTTAACAATATTAAGACAACATCATGTATGTGTAAAGTCAAAATGATAGCCCCATAGAGGATATTTTACTCTAATGGCTACCAGTAGACCCCAAACAAAATAATCAATATACCTCCTAAGAAACAATGCTTTAATTGTCAAATGAAATTATAGGAATCTTATGAAGATGCGTAAACCACAGATACAATAGCTGCAGTACGCCTGGAAAGGCTAAATTCCCAAGCAAATCATCCCTATTAGCTCCTATTCATGATTTAAATTATGCTATTTTATCTCTTCACAACATGCAGCAATTTTTTTACCCTCACATTTCTAGGCATTTTAGCTTCTGCTGACATAAATGCATTCCCAAAATAGAATGTTACAGCAATCTTCTGCTAGACATTTAAGCCCATTTACGCGTTTATTTTTTTTTTTTAATGCTTTTTTGAAACTTCTAACTGTGAGAGGGCTGGGAAGGTAGTGTTAGAGTGAATGAGAACTTGTTTTCTAAAGCGACACTTGATCTACTGTTGAAGAAAAAAATCACAGCCTCCTACCTTAAAAACAAACATCTCACGACGAAGAATAGCTAGAGTGTTAAAGTTCCCATCACAGATGTTGGGTTTGGCTCCAGGATAGGAGGGTCTGCCGGTGGGAGGCCGAGGAGGTTTTGGCCTGTCATTTTTCCTTGGGTCGACCGGAGGAATAGAGCGGTGTGGGGGCACTGTTGGTAGAGGTCTTGTAGGTGGAGGAATCTTGTCAGGTGGACCTTTTGAAAATATGAGGACAGTGCTTGGCTCACTTAAAACTGGATTAGTGCTGGAAAATATGCTTTAGAGAATAATCACTTATCAGCAGAGGATACAGACTAAGTGAGCTCAGAGGTCTTTAAGACAGTATATTTTATGAAAAAAACAAACCATCTTACTCAACACACCATTGCCAAGTCTATCTGAAACTGTCCTTATCATGTTAGATTCTGTATCCAAGGAACTAGGTTTTCTTTGTTAATTTTTAATGATTTTTTTTTATAGCTTCACCACAGTCCTTTTTGGAAAAGCTCTTTAAATCTTTTTTGGAAGTAGGTGGCATCTAAATAATAAATAAATGAGAATGAATACTGGAGCTATGCATGTAAGCTCTACCAAAATTAATCTTAGATTTTGATATACAATGACTCTGTGCAAATATTTCTAAAAGATAAATGTCAACTAATAAAAGTTTATTCTACCAATTGCATTTTCTAAACTTTTATTGATTTTCAATATTTCCTACTAATGAAATATTTCAACAAATTGCTAGAAGAGTGTTCATTTAAATACTGAATCTAAAACACCTATTGATTAAAATACCACCAGTAAAATATTAATGTGAGGAGAAATTTCTCAAAAGAGGCTTCTAGATCAAGCCAAAATTTACACATGTAATTTGTTACAGATGTTAATCATTGTTCCTCAAGAGATTTATGTTTTTAAAAAGAAATACAAAGCTGTTGTTATGTAATATTTAGGTGTGGGAAGACTATTGTTTTGCAGACCTTAAGTCTAGACTACTACTTCATGAGGTCATGAAAGAGACTTCTTTCAGTTAACTACTAAAGAGGAATTTCTGATGGCCCATAGGCATATGATGGCTCAGTTCAACATATAAGTTATTTAACTTTGAGTCTGGGACATTTCTCTCTTCTTGGTATCCCAACAAAATAAAGATCAGCACAAAAGTTGACCTTTCTTTTTCAAATTTATTTTAACCCTGAAATAATGCTTACCACTGAGATACTGAAATTGAAAAACGAATAGATGCAAAACAAATTAGTGAACTTAAACTATGCTGCTTAAAAATGCAAATGACACCTTCTGTATACTGGATATTAACATACAGATAGCAGACATTTGTCTTTGTATTATAAAAATAAAATCTTCACTTCATTAATTTGATAGAACATATTTGCTAAATGTAAATTATAAATGTCAAGTTATTAACAATTATGTGTGAAATAAATGTCTTTATAAAGGTCAATGGTTGTATTGAGGAAGTTAGGATTATAATAAATATGCATAATAGTCTTTCCCCTTTTCTCTTAATTTGCATTCATTGGCTGAATCTCATAAATAAAAATGATACTACTGTACTAGAAATTTATTTTGCGCTTTGTGTTAATCTACTTAACCACTTGTTAACTTTCATTCCCTTATTTGTTCATTTTTACTCCTAGTCAGTAAGTGATTACATGACTTTAGGGTCAATTTCTTGCATCTATCACATAAGGGTATTTTCTGGAACTTCAAAAGTGCTTTGTCTAGGAAATATCTAACATCAAATCTCACAAACTATGACGCAATCTGTCAGTTTGTAGTAAATGCTCAGCATCTTACATTTCTCACTGTTTTCATTGGTTATATTTATTTGTTACATATTTTTACCTGAACTTTAAATACTAAAATTCATTAAATATTTACTGTAACGGACTAAACTCAATAAGAAAACTTTATCAGTATTTAAGACATTCCCATAATCTATACACTATAATACCTGGGATAGCTGCCAGCAAAACTCAATTGATAGAAAAATTTTGCCAATAGGCCAGACATATACATATTTTCTTTTTTTAGTTTTTAATCTCTGTCTTAGAGCTTTATTTTGTACTTGTGTTAATATGCTAAACCACTTATTAACTTTCATTCCCTTGTTTGTCCATTTTTTTCCTTAGACAGTAAGTGATTACATGACTTTGTTGTCAATTTCTATATCTATAACATAAGGATATTTTCTGAACCTTCAAAAGTGTTTTGTCTAGGGAATATCTAACATCAAATCTCACAAACTGTAAACCGATCTGTCTTAGTGCATCTATCTCAAAAACAAACAAACAAATAAACAAAACAGAGCAGGAACTCTGGGCTTCACTGTCTGATTAATCAAACAGAATAGTGGTAACCTACCATATATCTTCTGGATGCCCTGCAAATCATCATTAGGTAGTTTGAAGTTGTCTGTTTCCATGTACTGATAAAATGGAGCCATGATGGCGGTAGGGTCATTGGAATGCTCCAATCCTAGAGCATGTCCCAGTTCATGAACTGCTACCAGAAATAAGTCATTTCCTGTGTGAACAAGAAGAAAGACAGTATTGTAACTAATATCTAACTACAGAATTGAAAAGGACAATTAGATGTTATCAAAATTTCACCCAAGAAAAATAGGAGAAACTCTTTATCTGTGAGTACGATTTTATTATTGGCTTTCCAACTGGCAAAGTCCAATATCATTCTTCTAAAAGGGGTTGGGGAGTAGGTGGTGATGATGAAGTCACTGAAGTTTTAAAACTAGAATTGAGGAACAAAGATCAAAAGTTGAAGAAAGAGCAGCAGCATCAGAAACCGATACTATTACTGTTAAAATATCCTTCCAACTATAAACCATGTAATATACAACATCTTACTTTTATAAGCTTCACACGTAATATAATTATAACAACTCAGTAAGAAACATAGGGCAGATATCATCCATACTTTTCTACAAGAGTGAATTAAGGCACAAAGGTGACAAATCTTGTCAAGAAGAACAGATCTGAGCTGTGACTGGGATTCAAAATATGAGAACTCCTAGACTAAGGCTTTAATTTTTTGCTAGCCTAGAATACAGGAATATACTTGTAATAAATTAAAATCCTTAGGCTAACAGTCATACTAACTGGAATCTTAGTCCTAGCTCTATAAATACCCATTCAAATCAATTCATAGGTAATATGAACAAAATATATTTATCTTAGAGCTGCTGTTTCTCACAGAAAATTCCCACCTGTGTCAAGCTTGCACTGTGAAGTCTATTTAGTAAAAACTGCAGAGAAACTTGGTGTGATTTTGTGCAATCAAACCCCTGCTGATGACCCCTACATGTTGCCCACTCCTGGGTCATTATAACTATACTCATTATGAGCAAAAAAGTGCTCCTGCATCTATATTTTTTAACTCTAAAAATTTAGTTGGACCATGTGAGCATTAAACAGTTGGGACTGCTTTATTTCTAAGAGAAAAGTTTAACACAATTAAACACGAAGTATAAAATTTCACCTGCGTGACTTGCTATGGATGCAAATAATTTTGATGAATATTTTATTTTATTTTATTTTATTTATTTTTTTTAGTTGGAGTCTCACTCTGTCACCCAGACAGGAGTACAGCGGCTGCTCCCGGCCACCCGCGGGCTCAGGCAATCCACTCACCTCAGCCTCCCAAGGCGCAGGATTATAGGCTGAGCCACCGAGCCCAGCTTGATGAATATTTTAAAGAAAACTCCTTTCCAACCATTTTTATATTTCCCTTCAGAGGACTATATTTTGAACTCAAAACAGGTGAATAACCAACTTTTTTTTTTTTTCCTCACTCTGGAGTAGTCTGCCATAGAGGAATGGATGAGATCATGATACTGATTCCACATATGACATTAACATACCAAAAATGATTGAAATAATCTTTCTAGAGTCCTATCTAAGTAAAAAAACTAATAGAATGTAGTTATTAGAGACTGTCTAGGAAATATATCATAGTTGCAGGGGAAGGAGAATACAAACAGAAAGAAGGAGGGAGTTATTCATGGAGGAAGGTGGAAGTGATGCCAGTGTTTGCAAGTATGTAATTTAGGGGAAGACTTCTCAGGATTGTGTCTCAGGATTCTCACAGAATCCTGAGGGGAAGATGGGAGAGAAAAGAAGTTCCAATCATTTTCAGTTATAGAACAACTAACCCCAAATCTAAAGTAAACATTGTTGTGATTTCAAATCAGATACATTTTGTTAAGAAACACATCTAACATCCATTAGGCTCATTGCTATTTCAAATAACTGTGGTTGAAGTGGTAGAAGGACAGCTTCAGAGCATGTCCATACCCAGGTTAACTTTGGCTGGAGCATGCTATCAATAGTTAAAAGTGAGGTAAAATTGTCACTAAGAGCAGACCTCATTGCTAAACAGAGACCCATCAAGAAAAGGATTAACAAAAACAAAATCAGTGGAACCATGAGCAGAAGAATCAAGGATTGACTTTCAGGTTTACCAAGGAAAGCCTGTCACAACTGAGCTCAGCATGAACACAGTACTGACTCCGAAAATAGCTTTGGACAAAAGAAGAAACTTTGGTCTTCCTTTGGCAAAACTGGTACAACTTCTTGGTCAGAATGTTTCAGTGTGGATTTACAGGGATTATGTCTTGTCCTTATTCTTCAAAAGCAACAAAGAAATCCAACCTTCATCATCTCGTGTATCAGGTCCCCTTCACTAGAACAACAACAAAAAAGACTCTGCTCTGTTTCTAGATAAACATATAGGAACTCACTCTCTTACTCTAAGGCAGATAAATTTTGCTTTCAATCATCCACTAAACTTTGGCTAGCAGCCTAGCTGAATTAGTATAAGCACTTCAAATCTCTCACAAGCAAATAATTTTTTTTCCTTTTTTTGGCTAGTAAGAGGAATGAAAGAAGATAAAAACAACACAGACCTAATAGCAAGCAGGTCATAACATTCAAATATATTTCATTTCATGGATTTGTTCTCTTCAGATCAAGTTTTTCGTAAGCACTATTTTCAAGGGTGGGGTCATTCCTTGTCTAAGGAACAAAGCAAGGCTTTAGAAGAAAATTAATAGGACTGGGATATGAACTTATGACCTGTTGAGTACTCCACAGCAGTTTTAATCAGAAAAACTGGCCAAGGGCTCCAAGTAATTACCATTCTTCAGATGATTGGCAATAATGTAATTAAACCTTACTTGCAGCTTCACAATACTTTAAAAGGGTAAGTTGTTAAATAAAGTACCAACCTGTGATTTGGATTCCACTAGGAATAAAAGTTGTTGGCACATGATGAGTTTCAGACAATTAAAATGCAGTAGACTTATTTCCTAATGATGAAAATGATAACTGCTCCTGTAACTTATCATTAATTCACATTATTCAAAATCCTCAATTGTAATATGCCTTGATTTTATCACCAAGCAGACAAAAGAGAAATCAGCCTTCTGGTTCCTAATACAGAAATAGTACTTGCTTCTTTTGCAAGATTTTGAGTTTTGAATTTGTTGCTTTCAATTGTATCTCTAATCTCCTTTCTTTTGTATACTCCAATACAATTTCAGAATACTAAACTGTATATTATAAAAGATAATGCATTATTTATCATTTCCTTGTCATAATTATGTCTATATTTTATTCCAAGCTCTTTTACCCATCTATGCATTTTCATATACTGTTGCCTCTGCTGACATATCCTGAATGTTAAAAAATGATTACATATTTTGTACATACAAATTTTGGTATGGGATTCTAACATTTATAATCCTATAAACCTACTGAAATGTTGGAATAGCATCAGTACCACTGACAAGATCTCTCGTTTTTCTCTTATCCCATAACTGTGGCTCCTCCACGCTCTCCAGTGGTCATCACTAACCCAAGTTCTGGGTACCTTGCTGTCTTGTTTACATTTTTGTATTTTTTAATCACATATATATGTTTCAATAAATTATATTTTTTCTTGGTGTGAGCACTTTATAAAGTTGGTATCATTTTGTATGTTGTCAGTCTTGCAAAATCTTATTAATCTTTCAAAACAAAACTCAAAGTCACCTCCTCTGAGAAGCCTTCCTCAAATCCCCAGGTAAATTTGGTTCCTTTGCATCTGAGTATCTTTGGCCTATCCCACATAACTTGATGGTAACACATACCATAATTGCCCTGACAACTTCTGATGCTCTTAATATTTACTGGTAGGTTTAAAGACAAACAGAAAAAATTCGAACCAATTTCTAATTTTAAATATTTAAATTTAATAAATGGAAATCTATGCCCAGAAATAAAATTCAGAAATCATCACCAAATCTTTGATTCATAGAAATTTCTCCAGTACTTAGTAGATGGATAGGATGAAATGGACATCCTTAATCCTCAGCCATCTCAGACTAGGCATACAGCTAATTTCTCCAGTCACGAAGCTAAAGAGATATGTGGGTAACTGGATGACCCCAATGATCCTCACCTCCTGGTCTTCCTCACCATGAGTTTAGCCATGAGGTCTGCTCTTAGTGACAATTTTATCCCACTTTTAACCTATTGATAGCATGCTCCAGCCAAAGTTAACCCATATTTTCTGGGTACAGACATGCTCTGAAGCTGTCCTTCTACCACTTCAACCACAGATATTTGAAGTAGCAATGAGCCTAATGGATGTTAGATGTGTTTCTTAACAAAATGTCTCTGATTTGAAATCACAACGGTGTTTACTTTAGATTTGGGGTTAGATGTTCCTCACCTCCTGCCAATGAATGTTGTATCAGGCTTATGTCAATTAGGTTACCATGGAAGAAGAATATGGTAGAGGGGTAGAGGTGATGGTATTTCCCTTCCAAGGTGAGGTCATACAATACACATATGGCTTCCATCTTATTTCACCCACTGTCTTTTCCCCTTGTCCATCCCTGGCCTCCATCTCTCAACAATTATTCTGGAGAAACCAATTGCCATGTTGTGCAAGCAGTCCTATGGAGATGCCTACACGGTGACAAATTGAGGCTTTCTGTTAATAGCCATGTGAACAGGCTTAGAAGTGGATTCTCTAACCCCTTCAAATTATTGAAGCCCAAGCCAATAAGAGTATTCATGAGATACCATGAGCCAAAATCACCCGGCTAAGCTGTTCCTAGGTTCCTAAACCACAGAACTATGTGAGATAACAAATGTTTGTTGTTTTAAGTTGCTAAATTTTGAGGTAATTTTTAATGCAACAACAGATATGTATTATGAGATATTTTAGCACTCTAATTGCTCTCCATTTGGTTAGGATTAGGAGTAGGAGACAGGAAAGAAAAATAGAACAATCTGAGAAGGAAGGAAGTTACTCTGAAGCATTTGAGTTGTTTGTACAATAATCCTGAGATGAAAAGGGGACTTAAATATGGTCTAATCCAGCCAACTATACATAAACTGAAATGTATGGAAGAGCCCTAAGTCTGAAGGAAAGTCTGTGACTGAAAACTTCCAAAGGTGGAAATATCATCTACTTCCCTGCTTGTGTTTTTTCAAATCTGTAAAACCAAACCTGATACCTTGACTGTACTCATGCTACTACTCTCTTTGTGTTTCAGTGAAAAGAGGACCACTCCCTTGGTGGTCAGGAAAACTTGTGGTTCCTGCCAAAGAAGCAGAGAAGTCTGGCAGACAACTCTGAAAAAAAGACCAGAAAAATACTATTTATTGAACATCTATTGTGAACCATAAATGTCATTAAATTTGTCATTGAAACATCATGGCCAATACTTTATGACTCCCTATTTACCAATAGAGTTCTCAAAGGTGATGGAACTACTTTCAGTTCAGCAGCTCAAATAAAGCAGAACTGATATTTACATTCTGAAGTTGCAGGTCATCTAACAAAGAGTTAGGTCACAGCTAAGCAAGAAAGAAGCTGAGAGAAGTTGATGTTGGTTTTGCTTTCACACATCTCTTTCTGATACTACTATTCTCCCATGCAGCCTCCAGTCCCTCAAGGGCTTGAGGCTCTCCTCTTGCCTTCTCACTGCCCACCATCCCTGCCCTCAACATTCCAGATGGGTTTGGCTGCTCCCCTAGTGCCTCAAGCTCCAGAAAAATCCCTGGGTTCTTCCTTAAATACTTTCCCCCAACTGAGTCAAACACAGTTTGACTGTGAAAAAAGATTACCGAAGTCATTTATTAGTGGCTAATCACCAATGGGCAAATGTAATACAACACAGTTACATTATGTGTTGCATTTCCATGCATTTCAGATAAATTTCACTGATTTTTATTAAATGGTAAACCGAATTTATTTTTATGTATGTTTAAACCTTTGAATATTTTGTTGTATATAGTACTATTATTATGCCTCAATGCTTGACAAATTAAAGGAAGCAAAATAGATTTATAAAGTGTTATAAAAGTGACAGGAAGAAGTATCTGTTAATAGTTATATGTACTGAGTACTAGATACTTAAAATGTGTTAGATTATCTACTCCTCACCATATTAGTTAGGTTTTGTTATCATTAACATTTTACAGATTAAAAAACAAAGACCAAGCCGGGCTTGGTGGCTCAGCCTGTAATCCCACGCCTTTGGGAGGCTGAGGTGAGTGGATTGCCTGAGCCCGCGGGTTCGAGACCCGCCTGGGTAAGCGAGACCTCATCTCTACAATAAATCAAAAAATTAGC